>PVIU01000986.1:0-246898 GCA_004026605.1 Ondatra zibethicus | reverse complement strand
TCTCAGAGTTGTTTTGATTTGCATTTCTCTGATGACTAAGGATGTTGAACATTTCCTTAAGTGTCTTTCAGCCATTTTAGATTCCTCTGTTGAGAGTTCTCTGTTTAGGTCTGTACTCCATTTTTTTATTGGATTATGTGATCTTTTGGTGTTCAATTTCTTGAGTTCTTTGTATATTTTGGAGATCAGACCTCTGTCTTATGTGGGGTTAGTGAAGATCTTTTCCCATTCTGTAGGCTGTCATTTTATCTTGTTGACCGTGTCCTTTGCTTTACAGAAGCTTTTCAGTTTCAGGAGGTCCCATTTATTAATTGTTTCTCTCAGTGTCTGTGCTGCTGGGGTTCTATTTAGGAAGTGGTTCCCTGTGCCAATGCGTTCAAGTGTACTTCCCACTTTCTCTTCTATAAGGTTCAATGTGGCAGGATTTAGGTTGAGGTATCTTGTTTTTACAAGATAGGGTTTCTTTATGTAATCTTGGTTGTTCTAGAAGTCACTCAGTAGACCAGGTTGGTCTTGAACTCAAGAGATCCAGTGCTTTTGCTCCCAAGTGGTGTAAGATTAAAGGCGTGTACCACCAGTGCCCTGCTTAATTGCATTTCTTATCAAAGGTGGATTCTTTTTTTGTTTTTTTGTTTTTTTTTTTTTTGGTTTTTCGAGACATGGTTTCACTGTAGTTTAGAGCCTGGCCTGGAAACTAGCTCTTGTAGACCAGTCTAGCCTCAAACTCACAGAGATCCACCTGCCTCTGTCTCCTGACTGTTGGGATTAAAGGCGTGAGCCACCACTGCCAGGCTCAAAGGTGGATTCTTAGGACTTCCTCTTTCCCCTCTCTAGCCTCTTTTGGTTAGGCAAGAGATCCGTGTCAAATGCAGTCTTTGATAATGTTTTTGAAAGTCTCCTAATCACATTTTTATTCTCACGAAAATTTGCCTTTGCGTTTTTATAAAATTGTTAGCCAGGTGGTGGTGGTGCACGCCTTTAATCCCAGCACTTGGGAGGCAGACACAGGTGGATCTCTGTGAGTTTGAGGCCAGCCTTGTCTACAGTGACTTCCAGGACAGGCTCCAAAGCTACAGAGAAATCCTGTCTTGAAAAAAACCATAAACAAACAAACAAACAAATAGATAAAAAAAAAATGGTTGGCTGGAGAGATGACTCAGAGATTAAGAGCACAACCTGCTCTTCCAAAGGTATTCAGTTCAATTCTCAGCAACCACAGTATGTTCACAACCATGTATGATGAGAGCTGGTGCCCTCTTCTGGCCTGCAGACATACATGCAGGCAGAACACTGCATACATCATAAGCAAACAAACAAGAAATAGATCTTTAAAAAAAATGGTTTGACTCAGGAATTTCATGCTTCCAACATCAAACAGAAAATGAGTTCTTAATATTTTTGCATCTTTTAGTACAGTGCATAGCATATAGCAAGCACTCAAATATGTGGTCAATGAGTAAAAGCAAAGAAAGCTTCATTAGTGATTGAAACAGAAATAAGACATGACTTTGGACAACTCAGTATACTCCTAATGCTGAGACCTTTAATAAAGTCCTCATGTTGTGGTGACCCCAATCATAAAAGTATTCCGTTGCTACTTCATAACTGTAATTTTGCTACTCTTTAAATTTTTTTAAATTTTATTTATTTATTTTTGGTTTTTTGAGACAGGGTTTCTCTGTGTAGCTTTGGAGCTTGTCCAGGAACTTGTTCTGTAGACCAGGCTGGTCATGAACTCAGAGATCCACCTGCCTCTGCCTCCAGACTGCTGGGATAAAAGGTGTGTGCAAACACTGCCTGGTAATTTTGCTACTCTTATGAATAGTAATGTAAATATCTGATATTCGCCCCCCCCCCCCGGGGTTGTGACCTACAGGTTGGGAAGCACTGCTGTAGAGTTTTTCTTTGTTCAAACAGAATTCTTTCGGAACCACTGGCAGTATTCCCAGTGTAATTTGGATCTCTCTGAATCTCTGTCTATCTTGGCCCTAAAATCAGAAGCTGCTTTCTGGAAACAAGTACCATCCGTTAGTTCACAGTGAGCAGGCAGATCATATCTAGAAGTTCAGAATTATCATAAGAGTAGAAGAGATTGCTCCATCATTAAATCCTTTCACAACTGTGCCCACAGTTCAGTGAATTAGGTGATCTTGAGTGGAAGACAAGGTGCCGTGAGAGCTGAATTATAGTAGTTTATCTGATTTTTCTCAACTCTATGGTCAAATTTGTAAACATGAGAAAGGAACAACATGATTTTAAAAAGACTCGATGCACAGCTTTGTAGGAAGGTGTCAAGTACATGGAATAAGATATCTTAATACAGCTGGGTGGTAGTGGCACATTCCTTTAATCCCAGCACTTGGGAGGCAGAGGCAGGCGGAGCTCTGTGAGTTCCAAGGACAGCCTGGTCTACAGCGTGAGTTCCAGAACTGGCTCCATAGCCACTGAGAAACCCTGCCTGGGTGGGGGTGTGTAATTTCTAATACATAATTACTTTAAAATATCAGTTTAAAAATAGAGGCTAAATTGTTCAGGTGTGTTGATTCTAGTACTCAAAGGCAGAGGCAGGTGCATTTCTGTGAGTTCCAGGGCAGCCTGGTCTCAAAACAAAACAAAAAATATATACATAGGTTATATGGGATAGCTAATTTCATTTCAATGGCCAAATAATATGGAAGACTCAAAGCTGTATTTTAATATAAAAATGTTTCATTATTGATATAAAAATATTGAAATTAGTTTATAAATTTAGGTGTCAACTATTGATTTGTCTTTGAGAATGCCACAAAAGTATTTTCCAGATTAGACAAGAAACTCTTGATAAGTTTTCAAATGTTCTGGTTCTTTTGTTTTTTTTTTTTTTTAATTTTTTCCGAGACAAGGTTTCTCTGTAGCTTTGGTGCCTGTCCTGGAACTAGCTAGCTCTTTTTTTTTTTAAATTTATTTATTATGTATATAGTGTTCTGGGCACCAGATCTCATTACAGATGGTTGTGAGCCACCATGTGGTTGCTGGGAATTGAACTCAGGACCTCCGGAACAGCAGTCAGTTCTCTTAACCTCTGAGCCATCTCTCCAGCCCCACTAGCTAGCTCTTGTAGACCAGGCTGGCCGCGAACTCACAGAGATCCGCCTGCCTCTGCCTCCCAAGTGCTGGGATTAAGGCATGCGCCACCACCGCCCCAAATGTACTGAAATGACATTGAAATAAAATTCTTTACTGTAGCCACTTTCTTTTTCTGTTCAAACCTTCTGAGAATGGTCAGGCTCATTTTGCTGTAAGTCACAACCAGAGACTAGTTGGCGACTTCAGCTTAAATTGCATGAACATACTTTTAAGACAATTTGAACTCTGGTTCTATAATCATTCAAAGGAATGATACTTTTTGTAGTAACCAATTATTTTTTATATATATTTCTTTATTAAGTATGTTCCCAAAATTTATTATAAATAAGTTATTATCATTTTCCTCCACCTGTTTTTCCTCCCCAAAAGCCAAACAATGTAAATTGCTTATCCTTATGAAACCCATTATTTAGGGACCAACTTAGCATCTATAGACCAAACTTTACTTTAAGCAGAATAGCATTCTGGGTTGTACAAGTTATGGTGCACCAGTCATCTTAATTTAAGGAGAATTGCATCTCAAGACAGCTCAGAAAATCAAGACAACCTGCAATCAGCCCCTTATTCTCCTAAGCTAATATTAACCAGGCAAAGTGTCAGTAACATATACTAAAATAGAAACATTGAACTTTTATGTCAGAAATATCGCTAAATTCCATTTAAGTAATGACCACCATCATGGAATAATACAAGATTTTTTTGAATGTGATTTAGGATCATAGTCTACTTGCTAACATTCATATTTACATTTTAATCTATTTTCCTATGCACATTATAAATAAATTTTGAGATGGTGGGATTATTGACGTAGTCATACATGTATAAAGCTTGGCATCTGAGTTAATTAAATGAGTTAATAATATATTGTAAGGAAATTATTGTCTTTATTACAGTTATTAGGTAGTTACTAAAATTATAGTTTGAAAGGAATGCAAAGCATGGAAAACTCAGGATTAAATTATGCATTTGAACCGTAGGCCAGCTTTTCCTATAGAGACAGTTTTCTGCTAAAAGAGAAATTGTATGTCACTGAAATTAAATGCTTTTCTGGGGATGGAAGATTCCAGTTTTTAATGAAATTACTGAGTGTGGTGTAGTGAAATGATTAAAATCTGTATTCCGGGAATGTGGCAGGGAAAAAAAATCAATAAGTGCTAGCACAGCTTTGCTGCTCAATGTGAATCCTCAGATTGAAATAAACTACTACAAAAATAATAATTAAAAACATATCAGCACATTAATTTATTTAGCATCAGTCTCCTGAGACATCATCTTCACTAATTTTTAGCATACATTACTATGTAATGAGCAGCGTCTTTTTAGATGCCCCTATTAGACAGGCAGTATCTCTGCCCCTCCCCCAGGCTCCTGCCTGCAATCATTGTACTTGCGCTTATTATGTTACAAATGACCGAGGTAAGGCTGACATTCTCAGTGTGTGCAGAAAGACCTAGTCTGCCAGCTTTTTTTTCTCCTAATGAAGCAGCTTTGTGAAATCTCCCCATGTGTTAATACTAATGAAGATCCTCCAGCACAATTAAAATCACAGCCAGTGGTTGAGGAGGAAACATAAAACAATAGCATCTTTTAAGATACATCTAGCCACATATGTATGCATAAAATAATATATGGTCAAATTGTTCTCCAAGAACTAAATTTTTACTTGGTCTTTATCCTGAAAACCAAATCACCTAATTTGTAATTATATAAACTTCAAGATTTTATTATGTTCTTAAAGGGGAAAAACACCTTAATAAATATTTTTTAAAAATTACTTTCCCTCCTGGGTAATAAAGTGTACCATGGTTATGGGTTTTTCTTTTTTAAAATCGTTTTTAGGAGGCTGCCGTACACTGTTGAAGGGAACAGACTGCACTTTACCTTTAGTTTAACTTGATTGGTGGAAGGAACTTGGGGAGTGGAAGGCTAAAAACTGAGTCAGCTGGCTGACATTCTGGGGATCAGATAGTACACTGCCTGGTTAGTTGGTAATTTAGGGCAACCGATCTTTTAAAGTGTTTAGTCTTTACACTTAAACTCGTTTTTTTTTTTTTCTAACCGAAACTAGAAAAAAAATTGAGATTACTACGGCTTACAATTTATACCAGTAACTGCAGAAAGACTTACTGTTTAAACAGCTTTAATTTGAATATTATTTTGACTCAAACCATGAACATTACAACCAGTTTAGGTCGTCCATGGAAAAGCAGTAGTAGTTTACCTTGAGATCGCCTTGCGCCCTGCTCTTTGAGTCCTAGCATGCACAAATTCTTGGCACATTAATTTAGCTAGTAGACTCCAACGCAATTTCTAGTTCACAAACATAAAAAGTTGATGGAGATGGCTAATCTATGTTCCCTAATAGTCCGTTTACGTTTTAAGAAATTAAATATTCAGTTGTTTTCCCCTCCCCCTAAAAAGCAAAACAAAACATTTAAGTTTCTAACTTTTTCCTGGGACGAGGAGCGGTACAAACTCAAAGATACAGTATTCTTGGAATGAAGAGGCAGCCCCCTCCTTTGGCTCCTTTTAGAGCTGATAGGTCATTTATTATTGGAACTGAAATGGTATAAACAATTCTCTCGCTCTTTTTTCCCTTGTTAACAGCAACTTTCATTGTTAGAGAGAGGAGAGAGAGAGAAGCCTTGTTGGTTGACGTCACTTGGTTCATGAAGCCTTCGCCTAGAAGTGAAGCTGCTGAACAAACCTTGAGAAGAATCATCTCCTGCTTCAATCTGCTGCTGGATAGGAACTAATCAGAGAGAGAGCGGCGGAAGACGGGGCCGGAGGGAGCCGGGGATTTCGCGATCACGGATCTCACCTCCACTCCAACTCCCTAGACTTTCTCGCAGAAATTATAAGAGAAATAAGGAGTCGGTGGGGATTCCGAAAAGCTTAACCTGCACCCGAGAAGGGCGAAAATCCCTTCCACCGCGCAACTCCGTTCGAAAGTGAAGGTGAGTTTGGGAGCCGGGGTGCGGGGGTGCGGGAGAGGTGGGATCCGGGCGGAGAGCGGTGGCTGCGGGCTGGAGCCCTCCTGAGGCGCCCGCCGCTGTCTACCCGCGCCGCCCGGTGTGTCTCTTTGTTGTGCGGGCTGCGACGCCGCGGTGGCTCTGGGGTCCCGAGTAGAGTTCTGGGCGGAGGGCGCAGGGACCTGGTCCCGGGCGGGGTGGGGGTGCGGGCTCGGCGGAACGGAAACTTTGCAGGGAGTGCGGGCGCGGGACCGGGCGGCCGGGCCTGTCCCTCCATTGTGCCGGCCGCCCTCGCCGGCGGCCTCGAGGCGTCCTCCTGCCCGGCCCGCTGCGGCGCCCCGCGGGGCAGTTGGCGAGGCCCCGGCCTGCCCGCCTCCGCCCCCGGCCCGCAGCCTCGCGCCCGCGCCGCCGACCCACGCCAGGCCGCCTGGTCTCTGGAGCCGGGTGGGGGTGGGGCTGGGGCTGCGGCCCCGGGCGGCGGGGACCTGGCACGGGGGTCGAGCGGGCTCCCCGTCCCCGCGGCCTGGCCAGCAGGTCCCGCCGCGGCGGGCTGGGCTCCCTGCCCTCGGTCTCCGCGCCCTCCCCCCGCGACGCCCCGCTCCCCTCCCCTCCCCTAAAGTAGTTCCGCGAACCCCAGAACTGGGATCTGGAAAGGCTAGGAAGTGTGCTGAGACTGGGAGCCGGCCCTGCGGGTGGGGGCTGGTTCCTCTGCCCCTCTCCTCAGTATTTATCTTTTGTGTGTTGTTTCCTTGTAAAGAGAGAAGCAGCTGCAGTCCGTGGCCGAGTTGTTGAAATTTATCCCTTTGTGTATATTACAATATCCTCCATTTTTCCCCCTGCCCTCTAAACAACAAGCGTTTCGCCATCTTGGGCAATTTTTATTCCCAAGTCTATGTGTCTCTCTTTTAATTTTAAGGAAGAGAAAAAAGCCATAGAAATGCAAAAAGTGTGTCTGGATAAGGCTCAAAGTTAAGGAACGGTTCAGGGGGCCATGTGACGTCATATAAACTTTTATCAAGAAAATTTCCCCAAAGTGTGTGTATGTTTTTTCCCCCCAAAATTTTCACGTTTTATGAAATCGTGTAAGTTAGAGCCTACTGATAAGTTGTGTGTGTGTGTGTTTTCTTTTGTATTCAGAACAAACCCCAAAACACGCACATTTAATTTTTGGTAGCAAGTGGAAGATTATTTAAAAAAAATGATCGAAACTTTTATTGTATCACTTAGTATTCACCCAGTTTTGTCCATGCAGTTTTTATTTTTTTAAATTTTCAAATATATTTGTAACAGTATATTTCCTTATTTATGTGGTTTCATAGATCTGGCAAATTTAGCTCAGTTAATATATACATCACTTGGGTTACGTACCTTCCCTTTTGTGATTGTGGTCTAGTCTTTTCTTGTTATTTATATAAAAAAAGCTATTCAGAATATTATGAGATTCTTGATACTTTTACATTTTAGTTTTAAATATTAAAGTCAAAAGTTTGGCAAAAAAACGTAGTTTAATATATAAAAGGCAGAATTAACCTTAAAAGAAGATAATTTATAATCTGTTGTTGAAACTTTATCAACTATCATCATAAGATTAGTAATAAAAACTACTATTAAAATTTGTTTGTCTAACATTGTTTTCACCTTACAAGAAAAGTTGAGCTGATCACATGACCATACTTAATGATAAACTCACTGCCGAGTATATAAATAGGCACAGTAAATTGAATGGGAGAGTGTAATTCTGTCTCCAGTAGTCGTTTTCAGTCGGCATATTTACATCTCTTCTAACAAGGACGAGAAACTGTATTTAATTTGCATTCCCTTTGTCTTCTAGGTTGGAGAAAAACATTGATGATATAAACTTTTAAAAAGCTAATAGAAAAAATTCTAAATACTTTAAGAGGATTTTTTAGTGTATGAAAAACTTACATTGTAAATGGTTTATTTTTATTTTAAATTTCTGTAGCAGTATTCTTTACTGTTTTCTGCTATTTATCCAGGAATTTCCTGTATGTAAAATACTACATAGACATCTTGACTGAATTGAACGTCTGCTATTTAGTGAATTGTAGGTAGGTGGAAATGTTGAAATAGTTAAAAGCACACAGGACAGATGGTTCTAAATTATACATGCAACAAAGGACTGAAGATTTGGCAGATTATAAATGGAAGCAACAGAGGATAAGCAGTTTAAGAAAATGGTAGTTAAGTGCAATGCTGTCTCACACCTATTGTAAACACTGCTGCACAATCAATAATTTAGGTGACATTATTGCATTTGTATGTTCTAGTAGAAAAGTAAGATTTTACAACTATTTGAAGCAAATCTTGAATGTAAATTTTTTTAAGTTATGGTGATAGAATTTTTTTAAAGGATATCAGATTGTATGTTTTAAAACAGGATATAAGAACTTAATATGTTCATATAATGGTTTTCAGAGAAATAGGAGAGGGTACATATTTTTAAATCTTGGTAGTGTATCTGTACTGTTTTGGGTTGGTTAAACTAGTACATTGACTATGTTAACCTGTGCACTCACTCTTTATGCCTGTGAAAATTGGATCTTAGCTGCTCATTCTTGGGAAATGCATTGACTACAATACTGTTTGGCCTCATTTACTAGATAGTATGGAGTGAAAGAATATATTTTAGTTTTAATATTTGAATTTTGTACATAATACTGATACTGACTTGAATATAGTTTACTATTAATTTATAAATGTAAATATTTTGTGTAATTCTGGTCTTTCTAGAAGAATGTAAGTATATTTGGTTTTTCAAAAAAATAGACTATCTTAAAAAGTATTGGACTTTGCAGAAATTTGTTTTTAGGTTATATAAGCCACTTGCTTAAAATGCATATTAGCTGTAATGGGAAGCTTGGGTTCGCAGCCTGCTGCCCTTTCTCCCATTTCTTTGTTTGCATGTTTATTATAGGATTGCAGTGTAAAGGAGCAGATGTTTTGCCAAACATCCTGATGTGTTGCTTTTTCTTATGGGAGTGCATAGCTGCTCCTTCTGATGCATCAACTTGACAGCTGGTTGATTTCATGGAGCTGCTAAGAAGCCATTAGTGGTGTCATTGAATTGAAACAGAACAGTCACTCCCAGCTTGAACTGCAATTGTTAATGTCTTTGTTGCTACTTTTGTGTTACTATACAAGAAGTGGGATACCACAGTTGCACTGAAGTTCAAGGTTCCTGTCTTATCTCTTTGAATTAGTGGAAGGTAGTGCATTAGACCATGGTTACTCAGGTTTAAAGTTTTCACAAGAGAAAGGATTTCTTAGTGTTTGAGCTAGTCTTCCTTAGAAAACTACTAAAACCAGAAACATGGCATAGTGCAAACAAAATCATAGGGTGTGTTGACCTCTACTGTAAGGAATTATGTAATCAGGGTTCAGTGATTTTTTTTTTTAATATACTTCATTTCCTATGGGATTCATCAAATTGTCTAGTAAGTATTTTAGGAGGTTTTTTTATTACATAAAATTAAATATTTTGAATAATAAAGTCTTAAAATATTGTGGTTTATTTAATAAATATTGGCTCATTTGGCTTAATGTTTCTTTAAACTTTTACTGTGGGAAATGATCAGAAAAGAAATAATTATTGGCAAATATACCATATTGCTTGTCATTTTCTGAGGCCAAAATGCTGTTTAAAAATTCATGACTGTTCTAAATTATTCTCCTAGTAGCTATTTAATGATTTTCTTAAACTAAAATCATGTTTTTATTGTAGAAAGAGCATTGTTTGTTTCAAGAGGCAAAGTCCTGCCTGTAGCTCTTGCAGGCTTCCATCCGTCTCTCCTTGGCCTCCCGCGGCTGCCATCACAGGCTGGGCCATTTCTACCTGTAGCTTCAGTTCTTACTAACTTAGGATTCCAACCATGTCATTGTCCTGTTGGTGCCTGAGCTTTGTTCTTTTTCTAATGATTTACATTGTTTTATTGGTAGGAGGGGAAATAAGGAATAAGACTGCCGGTCTCAGTAGACAGAAGTATACTGTAAGAAAGCTGGAAGCAAAACAAAACTTTAGGGTGGTATGGTAATAGAATGCAGTATATTTTATTATTTTGTCAAAAATTTTAGTCTCAACATTTATTTTTTCAAAGTTTTAGATCTTAAAGTAGAATGTTTTAAAGTAGAAATTTAGCAACTCTTAAAGAACATAGCTTACTTAAAAAAATAGACACTTAAAATGTAAATATATAATTTGCTGAAGTAAATCCTGTTGAAAAGACTTCCTATATAATTTTAGTTGTGTTTTTTTTTTTTTTCTTTTTCTTTTTGGTTTTCAAGACAGGTTTTCTCTGTGTTGCTTTGGAACCTGTCCTGGAACTCGCTCTGTAAACCAGGCTGGCCTCGAACTCAAAGAGATCCGCCTGCATCTGCTGAGATTAAAGGCGGGCGCCACGCCCAGCATGGCTTCCTATATAATTAGTATGAGCAAACTTTCAACTTGTATGATACACCTGAGTGATTCTGGGATTATTTCCTGAAATCGTAAATTGATGGAGTCTTTGATTTTCAGGAACTCACTAAAACTAGAGTTGGTATTGAGGCGATGTGACATTTGAGCCTTTTTGTGTTGTAGCCATAAAGTTCCTTAAAAATAGAATCATTCCACTGCCTTAGACTGTGTGGGACTTATTTTAAAAAAAGACTTGTGTGTACTGTTTTAAATTGTGTGTGTGTGTGGTGGGTAGGTTTTGTGCAGATGAGGACAGATGCCCCAGAAGCTGGAGGAGTAAATGTCCTGGAGCTGGAGGCTTTTGTGAGCCACCTTATGTTGGTGCTGGCAGCTGAAATCAGGTTCGGAATCGCTGAGACCTGTCTGTGGCTCTGTGGCTTGCCATTTGAGGGAACATAATTATTTAACATGCATGCATTTGTGTCAAGGCAGATAGTCTCACAAGCCAAATTATGGGAAATTGAGTTGTTTATTAAAAACAAACTATTCATTTTAAAGAAACATAAAAGTTAAGCTCAATGATAGAGGTAATATTGTAGTTCTAGCAGGTACCCTGCTATTAGTAGAGTGTTGAGCATAATGTTGTTAAGGGAGGACAGTGCTGGACCAGTCTGTATGAGCTTGAACTTGAATTCACATGCTTATCCGTTGCCCATGCTACCTTGAAACTATGGCTGAGTGGGCTGCCGCACATTTTTCATCCCAGCACTCCGGAGGCAGAGCGAGTCCAAGACAGCCAAAAACCAGGGCTACACAGAGAAACCCTGTTTTGAAAAACCAAAAGAAAGAAAAAAAAAGGTTAATAAATATATTTATTTCATCTGCAAAAACAGAGAGTTATAAAATACTGGAAACATCTGCTGAAAGTAGGGAAATCAGATGAATCAGATGAATTTATATTTTTTTTTTTTTTTGGTTTTTCGAGACAGGGTTTCTCTGTAGCTTTGGAGCTTGCCCTGGAACTAGCTCTTGTAGACCAGGCTGGCCTCTGCCTCCCGAGTGCTGGGATTAAAGGCGTGCACCACCACCGCCTGGCCTTATATGATTTTTAAATCTGCCCTGAGTGTTGTTTGATTTGTGACAACTCAGAGTTTGAGATGTAAAATACTTAATAACTTAAATTTATAACTATTCATTGTGGAGTTTTCGGTTGTCAGTTAAGCATCCAGTTTTTAAAATTAATATGCTTTTATGAGAGTATGAGGTCAAATAGTTTTTTGCACATATTTTGTTTCCATTATATAGTTTTGGAAATAAAGTTTTAAAAATAGTTCTTATATAAAATATGGCATGTAATTTGGCCTCTGAATGATTTTCATTCAAATAAAAATTGCCTGGGCACTGATAATAACAATGAAGGTAATGTGTCGATACTAATTTTGCTTGTGTAACTGTTTATAATGTAAGAAAGAGATACATATGGTTTGAAGATAGTTTTTGCCCTGTACCTACCTATATGTCTACATAATTGCGTATTTTTTTTCCTCTTTCTGTTTTTTCCTCTTAACACTTTTCTACAAACATGCACTCATTAATCAAAGACCGTGCACTCCTGCTGAGGGCAGAGAGGTTCATCAAATTGGCAGTCAGCTTGGTGTAAAGAACGGTGTACTGAAGCTCTTAACTCACTGGGACATAAATAAATCTAAGGTCTTTGTATGCAAACCCTGGAGGTTAATACTGTATAATTCAATGTCCTGTCTTTGTTTTTATGATTGATGTTTTTAAATGTTTCAAGCTTAGTGCAAGTCTTCTAGTGGATCAGGTCAGTCTATCTGATTGGCTGTAGTGAGAAAGCATTAGGTTGTCAGAGGACTTTGGAGTATGCTGCAGAGATTGTGATTTTTTCCCCCTGCAAGATCTTTGTCATATTGCGTGAGCTGTTATAGGAATGTACCAATGATTGACATTCCCTGCTGTGATAATGGACCTAGTGCATGAAATGCCAATAGTTTGGTTCTATTTGTTCGGAAGCTTACTGCTATTTGTATCCTTAACAGAGCTAACATGGAGAACAAGCAAAACTACTGGGATTTCTCTGTAGAAATAGTGCTGGGATTTGGCTTTAACATGAATTGGTTGCATATTCATAATTTAAGAACAGCTGGTTACAGCAAGCACATAGTCATTTGCAAGCTATTATAAACCATTCCACTCACATGGAGCCTGAGCTTGGTGTTTTTTTTTTTTTTTTATTGATCTACCTGCATTTAAAATCTAGTCACTGCTGCTATAGAAGCACTTCATTTTAGCTGTGTTTGCAACACAGAACGGCTTCAATTTTAAATAATCTACTTAAGTTGGATTTTTGACTAAAACAAAGGACCTTAGAATGAAACAAGTATAAAAGGTTGTATCTTATAAGCAAAATATTTAATCTTAACTTAAACCCAGCCAGCCACCTATCAAAACCTAAATTATACAACTATTATAATTTTGGGCAGTAAGATTTTATAATTTTGTCTAGATAAATATCTGAATTGATTTCATTTGAGAATTTCATTACTAATTTTACCAGTTACATATTGTTTGAGAAACAACAGATTAATATTAGTTAATTTGTAAAATGATGTCTTATGTAGAAAAGAAGTAGTACTTTTAGTTATGGGTAGTGTAAAATCCAGCTAGACAGTTGACAGGAATTTTCACTTGGATTAGAATAATGTGAAAGCTATATAGCTACTCCAGTATTCCAGGAAGAACTCAAATAAGTAGTTTCTTCTGCTATGAGGGTCTCTTACAAATTTTAAACGTTACCTGTTAGTCCACCTGTAATAGCTTCCTGCATGTTGTCAGTCGCATCTATAAGCAGAGGAAAGAAAACTACCTCAATATTCCGAGCTTCCAATAAGAATGGGAGAAAACTATGTGAAATGCTGTTTTATATATCTTTTTATGAATGACAGGGAGAAGCGCATTACTTTGTCTATGTTAAAGTAAGTGCATACATGAGGGGTTCATGATGATGCTGGTATCCTGATCTTTCCACACAATATGGTGTACACTTGTGCATGTGTGAGATAGCTCTCACACGTCAAGGTTGAGAAACAGTCCTAAGAGTGCATTTTACTCTCTCTTAGCTGCACAAGTTACTGGATATGTTGGTAATATAACAGAATATATGGCCGGGTTTAATCTAGTGATAGCAGGGTGTCCTTTCTTCTAAGTAATGTAATCCAAGGTTATTAAAGGACAAATTGTTACTTTTAGTTGTGAGTTGCATAGGATCACAATGCAGTTAAATTGCCATTATTTAGATTACTCATTTTGTGAACTATTCTATGTCCTTTCTTCCCCTTTGAACAATTGTCCTTTCAGATATTTCTCTGCTCCATAGATTTTCATCAATGAATAAACAAAGGAAATAAAATGATTTTGTTGTTGTTTTGTTTTGCCCTGGGGATTGAAGCCATGGCCACAGGTGAAGTAAAGGCTCAGTAAACCTGGCTTTCTGTTCTTAAGATAAAAATGGAGGGCGTGAGGGCCTGGTAGCAGCGATGAGCGCCTCTAATCGCAGTAATGAAGCAGAGAGGTAGGTGATCTTTGACTCTCAGGCCAACCTGGTCCACAGAGTGAGTTCCAGGACAGCCAGGGTCACACAGAGAAACCTGTGTTGAAAAACAAAACAGCAACAGCAACCAAAAAAGATTAAGATGGATAGTTTTCCTGAGGTTTTCAGTGAAATTGAAGGATTGGAATGTTGTCCTCCAGTTTTTATCGCAACAGTAGATGTATGGAGAGAAGAGGAAGAAGCATGAGGTAAATCAGCAAAACATAAAATTTAGCATTTGTTTGAAAAATGATTGGACTCAACATCAACCACAAAAGAAATTTTAGATACACTTTTATTTTTCTAGTAATAATAGAGGAAAGAGCCAGTGACTTTAATTCTCCAAGTTTATTTTGCATACTTTGACTAAACATGCATTTGGAGAGAGCTGTGGATAAAAGCTTACTGTAAATTTGAAGTAGAAGCCAGGGAAATATCTAAGGGAGTGAAAGTGCTTGTTGTACATGTCTGGCCATCTGAGCGGGGACTGAATTCTGATCCGTACCATGTAGAAAGAATGATACAGCGGGTGTGTAATCCAGCCCCCTACAGCAAGACAGGACATGGAGACTGGAGCATTGGCCACATAGCTCAGTGACAAAACAGCCTCAGAAGCAAGGTGGAAGAAGGGGACCACCAAACCACCTCCTACACGTTGTTTTCTGACCTCACATCGATGCAGTGACACCCATTGTCTGCATTCATACACACAATAAGGTGTTTGGTTTTGTGGTTTTGAAGATGTGGGTTCTCTGTTAGCCCTTGTGGTCCTAGAACTCACTCTGTAGACCGGGTTATCCTCAGAGACCCAGCTGCCTCTGCCTCCCCCAAGTGCTGGGGTTAGAGGGGTGCAGCACCGCTGCTTACACACAGTAAATCTTTGAGATATCAGAACAGGAGAGAGATGGCTTCTGGCTGGGATAATTTTAAAAGTCTCTTTGGTTAGGTAGCACTGAATTAGTCAAGAAAAATGAATGAAAGGATCCAACAAAAGGAAGACAGTAGGGACTGAGCCTCTGTTAAGTAAGCCCATTAAAGCTGTCCTGCTGGGAACCTTATTTTGATCATCTCAACTTAAACCTTTCCACCAGAAAGATGATATCACCAGGACTTTCCCTTCCTCCGTTGCTTTCAAAGTTGACTGACTTTCTCTGAAGAAAGTGGTCCAATGAGTCAGGCTCTTCAGCTTGACTTGCAGGCCAGGTTAAAAGCCACTGAACAGCTGCAGCCTTTTCTGGTCAGAGGCTTTCTGGCTTTTTTATGATTAACAGAGTCCCTCCCTTTTCTTTTGTTCTCTACTTTTGTGATTTTTTTTCTTTTTTCCTTTTTCCTCTGCTGTTCATACCTGTTCAGCAGTGAGCATAGTGGAGAATGGTGACTCAAGACCCTTTCTTTCCCTTGGTGGTGACACGCTGACATCCCAGGGAAGTTTGATTGCACTAACTTGAGAAACTTTTTCTTTTCTTTTCTTTTTTTTTTTTTTTTTGCCTTTTGAGACAGGGTTTCTCTGTAGCCCTGGCTGTCCTAGAACTTACTCTGTAGATCAGGCTGGCCTTGAACTCTGCCTCCTGAGTGCTTGTATTAAAGGAGTGCGCCACCACCTTCTTTTTTTTTTTTTGGTTTTTCGAGACAGTGTTTCTCTGTGGCTTTGGAGCCTGTCCTGGAACTAGCTCTTGTAGACCAGGCTGGTCTTGAACTCACAGAGATCCGCCTGCCTCTGCCTCCTGAGTGCTAGGATTAAAGGCGTGCGCCACCACCGCCCAGCTCATTTCTTTTTCTTTTATGCAGGCCAGTTGAGCATCCCATCATAGCTACCTATAAGGACAAAAGGCAGCAAAATATAGTCCTTACTTTCAGTAACATCTACATGGGGTTTCAATAAAAACAGAAATCTCATTACAAGTAGAGAACATGAGGGCCAGGGAGAAGTTGCCTGTCACCAAACCTGATGACCTGAATTTTATCCCCAGAACCGACTCTAAAGTTGTCCCTTTGACCTCTGTCTGTGTACATGTGTATATATACATACATGCATACAAAATAAAATAGGTAACATGATAAAAAATTAAAAACTAGCATTGAGAACAGAAGGAGTAATCAAATACTCAGACACAAAGGAATGAAAAGGCCTTGTACATAGTCTTGGTCGGTTAGTAGAGGAAGGGAAGATGGAGCTTGGGGTTGTGGGGCAAAAGCTCTCTTTACTGACCCTTCCAAAGGCCTCTCAGTAGGTATACTTGCCAAAACTAGGAAAATTGCCGGAGTGTTTGGGAGCATGTGCAGATGTTTCTATATATTATGTGAAATGGGAGGTAGGAGAAAAGGCTAAATAGAATGTGACTAGAATGTCAGGTTTTATTTTTTGGTAGTTCAGCCTACTCTAAAACTTACCAGTCTTCTCCCTCAGCCTTATGAGTATAGAGATTTACTTTTTTTAGATGAAGTGTTTAATGACTCTAATACCTTGAGTTTGAGTTTTCATTTTAATCTGAGAAACCTTTGTGAAATAATTGAAAGAAATGTGTATGTTCATGTGTTTGTATATTTGGGAGGGCAGAGAATGACCACAAGTACCGTCATGTCTTGACTGACATGGCCTCATGAGTGACAGACACATCTTGTTTGCTGCTGCATATGCTGGCCTTCTCCAGACTTCAGGGATTCAGGACCATAGAGTGCTGTGGGTGAGGAAGCAGAAACTTTGGAATATAAAGCAGCTTGGGAAAGAATGAACGTGGATAAGAGGCTACTGTAGCCATGCTGCTGGGTAGGCAGACTTAATCTCAGGTGCTCATTGCATCCACTGAGGAAATTCCCACTTAGACACACGTGGAATTGACGGGGTGACGTGTACCTATTAGAAAGATCTGGATCAGAATTAGTAGGTTTTCACTTAAAATTTTTATTAAAAATTCTATAAACGGATGAGTCTAATGATACCGTCATACATGTGTATGACACAGTTTGATCATCTCACTGCACATGCTACCCTCATCCTCCTACCTCTCCCACTGGCCCATTCCCTCTGACTCACAGTCCCCCTTCTACTTCCATGGCTTATTTAAGGGCCTGGAAGTCGCTGTGGAGGCCATATCCTCGCACCCCTGATTTCCGTGTGCTGGGGCTGCAGGTGTGCATCATTCACAATTGTGTGTCTTGCTTTACATCTAGACTACAGTATACATCACTTAACTATGGTTTCAGTTTTGTCTACTTTCCTGTGACAGATTATAACTAAATAATACATCTTTGTGCGTGTGTGCGGGGTGGAGAACAGAGGACAGCTATAGATGCCATTCCTGAAGCATTGTCTACCTTATTTGATGAGAAAAGATCTGTCACTGGGACTTGTGGCTTGACAAGTAGACTGGGCTGGCTAGCCAGTGAATCCCAGGGATCTGCCTGCTTCCCCCTCTCCAGTGTGTGTTAAAGGCACACACTACCATACCCGGCTCTTCATGTTAGTTTCGGGAGTTGAGCTTAGGTCCTTATGCTTGTAGGGCCGGTATTTCACCATCTGAACTATCTCCCCAACTCCTGTTTGTCTATTAATTATACTATCCTTTTTCTGTGTAATTCTTTTTTCTTTCTTATTAAATATTCAATATTCTAATGTATATATAATGAGTTTGGATTCATCTCCCACCCCCTCTACTCCAGTTCCTCTCCTATGCTCCCCCACTCCCCAGCCCCAAACTTGACATGGTCTGTCTCTCTCTCTCTTTTAAAATTAATGCCGGCTGAGTTTATTTAGTTCTACCTGTATGTATATAGGTGTGGGACTATTCATACAGGCATGGGGTAGGCTCTTAGGGATTGTATCATCCAGAAAAAGCAACTCTCTCTCCCATTAACTAGTAGGCATTACCTGCCAGTGGCCCCACAGCCTGAAGGAGGGGACGACTTGATAAGCCCCTCCTCCAACCATGCTGGGATTTTGGCTGGCTTGAACCTTGTTGTGTAGGTCTGGCTTGTGCAGCCCGTCTCTACGAGTTCATGTGTGCCACCGTGCTGTCAAGTCCTACACAACTGTTCTCTAGGACATCCACTCTCTCTTCCTCCTGCAGTCATTTTGTCCCCTCCTCCTAGAAGACCCCTGAACCTTGTGGGGATAGTGTGGGATATAGACTTCTGTTTGTAGCTGAGCAGTCCATAGTCTCTCATTCTCTGCACACTGACCGGTTTTTACTCTGTATGAATCTCCATCTACTGCGAAAAGCAGCTTCTCTGATGAGAGTTGAGAGACTCAACAATCTGTGGGTTCAGAAGAACTTAGGGACAGTTTATTGCTGTGCCCATTTATCAGGATAGTAGTACTAGGGTCTCCCCTAGAGTCTGACACCATGGGGGTTAGCCTGTTTAATGGTGTCAGGGGTATGGGTTCTATCTTATGCAGTGGGCTTCCTTGAATTCCTTATGTATTGTGGTTACTAATTCCCTGTCAGGTGAGTAATTTCTTACATTTTGTGGCTCTGACTATTCTTTTTTTTTTTTTCTTTTTGGTTTTTTGAGGCAGGGTCTCTCTGTAGCTTTGGAGCTTGTCTGGAACTAGCTCTTGTAGAGCTGGCCTCGAACTCACAGAGATCCTCCTGCCTCTGCCTCCTGAGTGCTGGGATTAAAGGCGTGCGCCACCACTGTCCAGTGGCTCTGATTATTCTATTGATTGGTTTCTTTACTGTGTAGAAGTGTTTTTAATTTGATGATCTCCATATTCTAATTCTTATTATTTCCAGAACTATTGGAGTCATTCATAAAGTGATTGTTTTCCTTCAGTAGCTTCAGAGCTCCAGGCCTTATGTTAAGGTTGCTATGTTTTTGCGCAGGGAGGGTAGTAGGAACCTGATTTCAGTTGTTTACTTGTGGATTAGCTCCCTTTTCCCTGAGTCAGTATTTCTCAGGCCCTGTAGTCAAGGCTGGCCTCGAAATCTGACATCCTCCTGCCTCTGCCTCCGGAGAGCTGGGATTAAAGGCGTGGCCACCGCTGCCCAGCTTCCAGCACCATTTGTTTCTAACGCTGCTGTGAAGAAAATGGCTATAGCTGTAGGAGTGATTTCTTAGTCCTCTGTTGTGTTCTGCTGAGCCTGTGTTTCTGTTTTTGTGCCTGTACCATGCTGCTGTTGTTACCATGCAGGTAGTGCACTATGAAATCAGGCCTTGTGATACTTGCAGCATGATTCTTTATGTTCAGGGTTACTATGGCCATTGGAACCTTTTGTACTTCCATATGATTATTATTATAACCTTTTCCTATTTCCATAAGGGATGTCATTAGTGTTTTGATGGGAATTGTATTGTTTCTGTAGTTCGCCTTTGATAATGTGGCATTTTTGCAATATTAATTCTGTCAACACATGATTGTTAGGTCCTTCCATCCTGTAGTGAGTTCTTCATTTTCTTTCAGTGTCTAGAACTTTCATCATCAGTGTCTTTTATCTGCTTGGTTATATTTGTTCCTAGTTTTTTTGAGGCTATTGTAAATAGGATTATTTTCCTGAATTCCTTTTTAGCGTGCTCAGTATTGGTATATAGAAAACGTCTAGATTTTTGTATGTTGACTTTGTATTCTGTTATTTTGCTGAAAGTTATTTTTGAAATCCAAGAGCTTTCTGTCTGGGCAGTGGTGGCACCCGCCTATAAGCCCACCACTCGGGAGGCAGAGGCAGGCAGATATCTGTGAGTTTGAGGCCAGCCTGCTCAACAGAGTGAGTTCTTGGACAGTCAGGGCTACACACAGAGAAACCCTGTCTCAAAAAAATAAAAAACAAAAAAAACTTCCATTGTTTTCTTCACTCAGTATAGTGCTGGCTCTAGGTTTGGTGTATATGGCTTTTATGATGTTGATGTATGATTTTATTCCTATATTCATCAGGGATTTTTTTAATCATTAAAAGCTGTGGAATTTTTTGAAGCCTTTTTTCTGTATTTATAAGATGATTGTGTGATTTTTGTTCCTAATTCTCTTTCTGTGCTCTTGTATGTTTATGATTAGTATATACTGAAACAGCCTTATATCACTGGAATAAAAAGCACCGGCTCACCTTTTGAAATTTAATTTTGTCATTTTTTTCTTTGGCAGATGTGTATGGGGTGTGTATGTGTGGTGGTGCATGTGCCAAGGTGCGCATGGAGGGCAGAGGACAATTCTCCTTCCTCTGAGCGGGCTCCAGGGGAAGAGCTTAGGCCTCTGGGCTTTGAAACAAATGTCCGTACCTGCAAAGAGTCGTGGCGCTCTCCCCATTTGTCTGTTTTTGAGGAACTGGCCTTGATATTTTTTTGAGTAGACGATTACACTAAATTTCTCTTTTGCGGTGCTGTTTTCTTTAAATCTGAATCACTGAAATTTTAGAAATCTGGGATTGGAAAGATGGCTCAGTGGTTTAGAGCACATGCACACTAAAAATTCCTTATAAAATCTCAGAAATTTTTTTATTTATGGAATTGATTTGTGTGTGTGTGTGCACTGGGATTGAACCTAGATCTTTGGACATGTTCACATGTTGTTGGGCTGGGCTACATCCTTGCCTCACAATATTTTCAGAATCAAGTCTTTTAAAATAGTCTCATTTGGACTAGATTAGGTTTTCTTGTTAGAAAGATGCTTTGGAGTATGGATCATCAACATAGGTATATTTGTTTATAAGTTGTGTAAGCTTACTAATATTCTAGCAAATACTTCACACACAGTGTCGCCACAAGTATAAGACAGGATAGGATGTATGTGATGTGAATAATGCTCTAGGTGCTCTAAGATAGTAAGATAGTTTGCTGATTGTGAAGGCTTATTTTATTTTATTTTGGCTTTTGGACAGGGTTTCTCTCTGTAGCCTTGGCTGTCCTGGAACTCACTCTGTAGACCAGGCTGGTCTTGAACGCAAAGAGTTCAGCCTGACTCTGCCTCCTAAGTGCTTGGATTCCATTTCCCAGCATGGCTTTTTGTTCTTATTACCGCTATCTCAGATTCTTTTCAGACATGGAGAATAGTTAATAATAATAGACATTGTAGTTAGAATAATTTCTTCTCAAATTCATCATTTTCTCTGAGATCATCTTGTTTCACAATACAGTTTATAACAAGAATCAGAAACTATCAACTTGGACATCTGCATTGTGTTTTTATGACCTGTTAACTAGTAGTTATTTGTTGCTGGGACTTGAACTTAGGTCCCTATTCATTCTAGCCAAGCACTTTTATTATTAAAGCTTTATCCCCAGCCCCACTGGGAGTAATTTTTTAAAAGTTTTATTATATTTGTTCAAGGTATGGGGGCACATACATGCCAGAGAACATATGTGGAGGTCAGAGGCCAGTTTTCTGGAGTTAGTTTTCCCCCTTTTTTTTTTTTTTTTTTTTGTTTTGTTTTTTGAGACAGGGTTTCTCTGTGGCTTTGGAGCATGTCCTGGAACTAGCTCTTGTAGACCATGCTGGCCTCAAAATCACAGAGATCCGCCTGCCTCTGCCTCCCAAGTGCTGGGATTAAAGGCGTGGCACCACCACCGCCCGACAGTTTTCTCTTTTTACCATGGGGATCCTAAGGATCAAAATGAGGTTTCCAACCCTGGCAGCAAGTGACTTTGTCATTTTGCCAGTAGAACTAGTAGTTTTTTGTTTTGGTTTATTTGAAACAGGGTGGATCTAAGGATCAAAATTAGGTTCCCAACCTTGGCAGCAAGTGAGTTTACTTTGTCATTTTGCCAGTAGAACTAGAAGGTTTTTTGTTTTGGTTTATTTGAAACAGGGTTTCTCTGTGTAGCCTTGGCTGTCCTGGAACTCACTTTGTAGACCAGGCTGGCCTTGAACTCAGAGATCCACCTGCCTCTGCCTCACAAGTGCTGGGATTAATGGTGTACACCACTACACCCAGCAACTGGAAGTATTTTTAATTTTTGCCCCTCCCCATAACCTTTAAAGTCCTTTTCTTTGTTTTTTAAATGAAAGTTGATTTGAAATAGTTAATTTAACTTTAAAATGTACCTTATATATTTTGATTATGTGCAAGACACTGACCACATAAGTAAGAACACCTCTGTGGGTGTTCTTCTGTAGTATGAAATCCATGCTTTTTTCATCAATAGCTTTTTTATCTATATAAAGCATAACCTAAGATTCAGCTCTGTAGTAGTCATAGTCTCGGTCCACACATCATATATTAATAGAAAAATTTTCTCTAAATTGTGATAGAAGTTGGCCTCCATAATTTCATTTTAGACTAAAAACTGCCTTTACTATTCTAATTTTATAATTTTTTTTTGTTTTTATGTGTGTATGATGCATGTGTGTGAATGTGAGCTTGTGTATACTACAGTGCATGTGTGGAGGCCAAAGAACAACTTTTGGAAGTTGATTTTTCTCCTTCCATTTCAACAGTGTAACTCAGGTTGTTGGGCTCGGGGATCTTCTGAGCCATCTCACCAGGTCCAATATTTCACTGTTGAAGAAATGCTTTTGTTCAGTACTGTAGTCTGCATGTAGACTCCCACTCTGAAGAACGTTTTTCTAGATTCTGCTGCTTCAGCCTAGCTTAATGTTTTGCTGTTAGTGTGTATCTCAGAAATACCATTTCTTGGTAGTGAATTACAGACATGTAAGGTTTTAGCAGAGCGTTGGCAGTCAATAAGCACTTGCTGTGGATGTGTGAGAACCTGAGTTCAGATCCCCAGAGCCCACTAAAATCTCAGGCATGACCACAGTGTGCCTGTTAACCCTAATGCTGTGGGTGCATGGAAGTGGAGGATCTGGGACTTGTTGGTCAGGCGCCCCCAGGCTCAGTGAGTGACCTGCCTCAACTGGGTAAAGTAGAGCTCGTTAGAGGAACCATGTTCTCTAACATGAGCATGCACACGCATGGAAGCCACATCCAAAAGCACACAAAAACAAACAAATGGTTATGTGGTCATGGAAAACCTAAACCTACATTTAAAATGTCTGTTTTTAGGTGTAAACCTAAGCATATTCTACGCATATTAAAGATCTACTTACCTTTGCCTTCTGAGTGTTAGGAGGGATTAAAGGCATGAGTCACCACATTTGGGTTTTGAAATAGTTTTAAAAATTCTTCAGTGATACCTGGTTTTATAGATGTTCAGAATGACCTCTTACAGCAGTATGATGTTCAGATACAGCACAGTATTGATATCCTTATTTAATTTTTTCAGTAAAACAAATATGCCTCAAGTTGATAAATTGTTTCTGGCAAAGATTAGTGGTGGGTAATAATTTTGGTAGGATTTGTTTGTATATGGGACTGGCTAATTTAATTATTCTACCAAGCAGATAATAAAATACAACAAAACAAACTGTTTTGTTAATGGAGACTGCTTTTTCGTTTCTGACCTCCCAGACCCGAATAATCATACAAAACTATATTAATTACAACAGTGTTTGGCCTATTGGCTCAGACTTCCTATTAATCTACATATCACCATGAGGCTGTGACCTACTGGTAAGGTTCCCATGTCCTTCTCCTTTTGGTGCCAGCATGGGCCAACTACATCCACATAAAACCTGAGAGAGCTTGGGAAGGAATTTTAGACACAAAAGAACAGAGTTAAGCACAGCGTCTTGGTAGCAGCGTTTTCTTGGGTGGTCTCTGTTTGCTAGAGGCTAACAGAGGCACGATTCCTTTAAGAGAAGGCTTCCTGACTCAGCATTAACAGCCAAACGTGTGCAACCCCTTTGCTGCTGGATTCGGTTCCAGTTCCCAGCATGCGCAGAGGACTGCAGATTGCTAGCTTTACTATAAGTTTATCCCCAAATAAATAGGACAAATAAATAAATATATGTCCAAATAAATAGGACACCATCCTAGCCTATCTGCATAGTAAGTTTCAAGCAGCCTGAGCTACAGTGTGTCTGTCTGTCTTACAAAACAGAAAGGAGGGAATGGAGAAACTTCTGCTCTTGCAGAGGACCTGGGTTCAGTTCCCAGCACCCGCATGGTGGCTTAAAACCGTCTGTAATTCCAGTTCTTTTAGCATCAGGTATGGTACATCAATATACTTTCAGGGAAAACACTTATACACATAAAATTAAATCTTGGGGCTGGAGAGATGGCTCAGTGGTTAAGAGCACTGGCTGCTCTTCTAGAGGTCCTGAGTTCAATTCCCAGCAACCACATGGTGGCTCACAACCACCTGTAATGAGATCTGGTGCCCTTATCTGGCACGAAGGCAAAACACTGTATATAATTAAATAAATAAATAAATAAATAAAATCTTATTCTATTCAAAGCCAACAATAAGTAGATGCTGTTTTCAAAGAAATGCAGTGTTTTTGGAAAATGAGGGTTTTTTTTTCATATTCTTTTTTTATTTTTCATTCAAAAATTTACACTTCCTCCCCTTCTCCCAATCCCCTCCCGCTCTCTCACTACCTCTCTTCCCTCCCCCTGCTTCCTTAAGAGGGGGCAGGGTACCCTGCCCTGTGGGAAGCCCAAGGCCCTCCCCCTCCATCCCAGCCTAGGAAGGTGTGCTTCCAAATAGACTAGGTTCCCAAAAAGCCAATACATGCAGAAGAGATAGGTCCTAGTGTCATTGTTGATGGCTATGAACTTTTCTCTTAGCACTGCTTTCATAGTGTCCCATAGGTTGGGGTATGTTGTGTCTTTATTTTCGTTGAATTCAAGGAAGACTTTAATTTCTTTCTTGACCCAGGAGTGGTTCAGTAGTTGATTGTTCAGTTTCCATGAGTTTGTAGGCTTCCTGGGGGTGGAATTATTGTTGAATTCTAACTTTACTCCATGATGATCCGATAAGACACAGGTGGTTACTCCATTTTTTTTGTATCTATGGATGTTTGCTTTGTTACCGAGTATGTGATCAATTTTCGAGAAGGTTCCATGAGATGCTGAGAAGAAGGTATATTATTTCAGATGTCTATTAAGTCCATTTGATTCATTACATCTGTTAGTTCTCTTATTTCTCTGTTAAGTTTCTGTCTGGTTGACCTGTCCATCGGTGAGAGAGGAGTGTTGAAATCTCCTACTATTAGTGTGTGGGGCTTGATGTGTGCTTTGAGTTCTAGTAATGTTTCTTTTACATATGTGGGTGCTTTTATATTAGGGGCATATATATTCAGGATTGAGACTTCATCCTGATGTATTGTTCCTGTTATGAGTATAAAATGTCCATCTCCATCTCTTCTGATTAATTTTAGTTTGAAGTCGATTTTGTTCGATATTAGTATAGCTACACCCACTTGTTTCTTAGGGCCGTTTGATTGAAAAACCTTTTCCCAACCCTTTACTCTGAGATAATGTCTGTCTTTGTGGCTGAGGTGTGTTTCTTGTAAACAACAGAATGTTGGATCCTGTTTTTGTATCCATTCTCTTAACCTGTGCCTTTTTATAGGTGAATTGAGTCCATTGATATTAAGTGATATTAATGACCAGAGGTTATTAACTGCGGTTATTTTTTTTGGGTTGTAGAGCTTGTGTGTATCCCTTCTTTGAGTTGTACCAGTGGAGGGTTGTTAGATGACTGTGTTATTATGGATGTTGTTTGCTTCCTTTAGTTGTGGTTTTTCCTTCTAGTACTTTCTGTAAGGCTGGGTTTGTGGCTATGTATTGCTTAAATTTGTTTTTATCCTGAAATATCTTGTTTTCTCCATCGATGGTGATGAAAGCTTTGCTGGTATAGTAGTCTGGCTTGCATCCATGGTCTCTTAGTGTCTGCAGCATATCTATCCAAGACCTTCTGGCTTTCATGGTTTCCATAGAGAAGTCAGCTGTAATTCTGATAGGTTTACCTTTATATGACCTTTTTCCTTTGCAGCTCTTAGTATTCTTTCTTTATTCTATATGTTTTGTGTTTGATTATTATATGGCGAGGGGATTTTTTTTTTTGATCCAGTCTATTTGGTGTTCTGTATGCTTCTTGTACCTTCATAGGCATATCCATCTTTAGGTTGGGAAAGTTTTCTTCTATAATTTTGTTGAATATATTTTCTGGGCCTTTGAGCTGTGCTTCTTCTCCTTTTACCTCTATTAATCTTAGATTTGGTCTTTTTATGGTGTCCCAGATTTCCTGGATGTTTTATGATGCGAATTTGTTGGATTTGCTGTTTTCTTTGATCAATGAGTTTATTTTCTCTATCGTATCTTCAGCATCTGAGATTCTTTCTTCTATCTCTTGTATTTTGTTGGTTATACTTTTCTCTGTAGTTCCTGCTCATTTACCCAGATTTTCCATCTCCAGCCTTCCCTCGGTTTGTGTTTTCTTCATTGCCTCCATTTCAGTTTTCAAGTCTTGAACTGTTTCCATTACCTGTTTGATTGCTTTTTCTTGGATTTCTAGGGTATCCTTGAAGGATTTATTCATTTCTCCTAACTTTTTGGTAGTCTTCTCCTCCATTTCTTTAAAGGAGTTTTTCACATCCTCTTTAATGGTCTCTATCACTTTTATAATGTTACGTTTAAAGTCGATTTCTTCTACTTCTTCTGGATTAGGTTGTTCAGGTCTTCCTGTTGCATATTCGCTGGATCCTGGTGTTATCATGTTGCTTTTCATGTTGTTGGAGGAATTCTTGCATTGGCGCCTGCCCATCTCTTCCTTTGATTGCAGTCAGGGGAGTCTCAGTGGCTGGGGACCTTCCAGCAAGGCGCGCACACAATCACCCCTCTGGATTGCTGATCTCAGCACAGGAAGAGGGGGTCCTGGTGGGCCAAGGACCCCTGCAGAGGAAAGGGCGAACTTGATTGGATGGGGGTGAGGGGGTGGGCAGGGTCGTGTGGAACAAAGAGGCCCCGTGCAGCTGGGGCTGGTTGTGACCTTCCCACCAGGTGCGCACACACTCACCCATCTGGATCTCCGATCTCAGCACAGGAAGAGCATGAGTTTTATTGAAAAAAAAAAATAAATCCTACAAGTAGAAAGACAGAAAGGAAGGAAGAAGCAGAGGGAAGAAGGGAGTCCAGTTCTGAGTATTAAATCTGATTTTCTCATATTTAAAATAAAAACTGAGTTTATTCTAACTCAGTAACAGTGACTTCTGTCAACATGCCTGAAATAGGTATATAAAGAAGCAAACATTTATTTAAGTCAGAAGGTTTTATTTGTTGAGTTTTTTTGAGAGTCTCATCTAACATAGTCTGCCTTTAAATATTATTTTTCCTTTTGTTTCAATCATCTGTTGTTATTTTTATATTAGTTGTCTGGTTTCTCTTGCTGGGCTCTCATCATCCTTACTCTTCATTATGTATCCATGGTCAGCTTCTGATTGGGCTCTGTTTGTTTGCTTTTGTATTTTGAGATGGTCTTACCCTATAACTCTTGGAATTCCTATGTAGACCAGGCTAGCTTCTAAACTCACAGATGCTCTACTTCCCCCGAGTGCTGGGATTAAAGGTGTGTGTCATTATGCCCAGCTGATTGATTTCTTATAACCCAGTGCTGTTTTCATTAAAAAAAAAAAAAATCCAGTCTCCTGGGTGTAGACAGCATTGGAACGCTAATGACTACCACCTTCCTGCGAGGATTTCTGAAGTTAGGAATTCATAAACGCAAGTTTCCTCCTTCGATTGAGACTTTGACTTCTTTATTCGCATGGCTAGTGGACACCTCCAGTTTATCACGAACAGTGATTGGGGTCAGACTTCAGGCCCTCTCCCTCATCTCTACCTCCCTAGTTCTCAGCATCTTGGTGAGTGACAAGAACACCTAACGGTGGGATAACAAGATGGCTTAGTGGGTAGTCACTTTGGAACTATACCTGGCCATCTGAGTCCTGACACCCACGTGGTGGAAGTGGAGAACTGACTGACAGATTGTCCTCCAACCTCCACAGCTATACTGTGGCGTATTTGACCCCCTCCCCCATGAATAAATGTAATAAATTTCTTTTTAAAAAGAAAACATAATGGTTGACTCCTTCCCCACACCCAGTTTCCTTCTCTTTTGTGTATCCTCTCTTCATAGCCAAGTTGTTCCCGTCTCATAGACTGTGTGCCTGTGCTCAGCACCATCATCAGCATTCATGCTAGAGACTGGTCTGAGGGCTCACTGCTGCTGTGAGGAGACACCATGGCCAGCTCTTAGAAGGAAAGTATTTCACTGAGGGGGCTCGCTTCCAGCTTCAGAGGGTCAGTATATTATGATAATGAAGGGGAGCATGGCCGCATTCAGGCAGACGTGTTGGAGCTAAGAGTGCTATATCTTGCAGGCCACACTGAGAGAAGCTTGAAAAAAAGAGACCTCAAAGCCCACCCCACAGAGACACACTTCTTCCAACAAAGCCACACCTCCTAACAGTGCCATTCTCTTTGGGGCCCATTTACAAACCACTACAAGGTTCATGGAACCCCACTAGCCTTTGAAACACAGCAGGCCAAGTGATTGTTTTCCAATTAAAATCAGATGGTGCCTGTGTGCTCAGCCCACCCTGTGTGCTCCTTTAGTGATGGGAAGGCTGGATGTGGCCCCTTTCACTCTTTCTCACCTCACTGTTTGATTATCGAGAAGATCTTGCAAAGTCTTCCTGGGTGACCTCAACCTTGCTGTTTTCCCAGCTCAGCCTCCTTTGTGCTAGAATTCAAAGCAAGAGTCACCATGTTCAACTCGACACGCTTTCCCGATGCTTCCTCTGGTGACTCTGGGCCAGCTAGACTAGGCTCTTGGTTTCTTGGGTCAGACCTCAGGCATTTGCATTCAGTGTTCTTTCAGTGCTTTCGAACCCTTGTTCAAATCTGCCCTTCAATGTGACTTTCTCCATCTTGCCTCTGTGCCTTTTTCCACTTTAATTTTTCCCATGTATACACTGCCTGTCTGTTTCCATAAAGGAGGCAAGGTTTTTGTTTACTATCAATAGTGCTTAGACAGTAACTGTCACATAATAGGTGTTGTACATTTTTTATGTGATAAATTAGTCAAATCTTAATAATTTTTATTTTTCGTTTTTTGAAACAAGGTTTCTTTACATAACCCTGGCTATCTTGGAACTCAGTATGTAGACCAGGCTGGCCTCTCTAACTCTAAGATCTGCCAGCCTCTGTCTCCTGAATGCTGGGATTAAAGGTATGGGCCATCAAGCTTAGCCAGTAAAATCTCTTATTATATTTATTCTATTTGATACTAAGCTGGGGAACCTTTTCCTCCTTTATTAGACACTGTCTAACTATGTAGCATAGGCTGGCCTGTAGCTCAGTATCTCCCACACTGTCATTACAAGCGTGTTTCACCCTGCCCAGCAATGCTAAGATTTTTATGTGGCACAAGCTATGATCTTTTCTTTTTCCTTGTGTGTGTGGGGGTCTGTTCCTTCAGTGTTTAGCACATGTGGTTTGCATTGTATATACACAATTTACAAAAGAATATGCCTTTTGTTTTATACATGCAGACCAGTCATAGCAAAACAACTTGTCAGAATTTTTTTCTTTTGTGTGTATAAGTATTTTTGATATTGTTGCTATATATTCTGTATAATTGTACTTAATATTTTGTTGAGTTTACAAATGACGTAGGCAATTCATAAGGAAATCAGATAACACTGAGAATTTCTCTTGAATTGAAGTTGACTATTAATTGTTATGAGTGTGTACGTTTTGCTACTCTTTCTTTTCACAAATAGGGATTAATGGTGTCTTGGGAAGTCTTTGTTGCAGGCTGTCACAGATGCACTCATAAGGAGTGCATATTGTAGACTGTATGTGTAATAGCCTGGGTCGCAGCTCTAGCACACAGCCTCAACAGGCTTGGATTTCATCTCCAGGACTTCAGTGTTTACGATACGTCTACATTTTCTTCACTCCTTGTTTTTATTACAAAAGTTATATTTTTATTGGAAATACTCAAATACATCCACTTATGTAGTAAGCTGGTTACCTATGCTCTTGTGAGCTGCTCTTCCAGAATTGCTTGTCCTACTTTGCTAGGCTGGAGAAGTCATCATGACTAATGTGCTTGCTGCACAAGGGTGTGAGTGTGGATCCTCAGCGCCTGTGTCATACATGGCGTGTGTGGGTGGGTGGCTGTGCCCGGAGCCCCGGAGCTGGGAGGTGGGGTGTGAGGATCTTAAGGGCTCATTCGCCCTCCAGTCCAGCCGGAGTGTGAGCCCCAGGTTCATTAAAGACCGTGTCTCAGCTATGAGGTTGGAAGGATGCAGGGAGACACCCGACATTGGCTCCTGGCCCACACATGTCCTCATGGGTATGTGCACACACAGCAAAATTGCTGTAGGTCCTTGTAGACTTTATAATATGTATTTTAAAAATCTGGATAGTGTATGCATTAATTTGTATTTTTTTCTACTTGTGTTACAAAATGTCAACGTATAAAGCAGTTTTCTCATAAAAAATACACAGTAGCACATAAATGTTTTTTAAAGCATTCCTTTATAGAGAGCCGTTAAATTTGTCTTTAAGTTTGGGAAACCAGAGGCTAATGCAGAGTTAAATATTTTCTTTTTTGTGTCTTCTAGATCCCCAAAGAGGTTAAATGGTATTTACAATTATCTGATCATATTTCACCATAGAATTGTGTAATTTTTACAAAGAGCAGATCGTACCATTGATGTGCACCCCTATGCCCCCAGACTGGGATTCTCTGTGTAGCCCTTGCTGTCCTGAAATCACTCTGTAGACGAGGCTAGCCTCGAACTCCCAAAGATGCCTGCCTCTGTCTCATGAGTTCTGGGATTAAAGGTGTATGTCACCATGCTCAGTTCAATTAATGTATCTTTACAATAATCTTTAATAATTAATGCATCTCAGCAATAATCTTACTTAGATGGGAACTAAGACCAAGTTAGAAGAAAATCAGAGCTGTAGTCCTGGCATCCTGACACTCCTGTGTGCTATTCTTTTTAAAACTTTATCACATCTATTTACTTGTTTGTTTAGAGGGAGAGGGAGAGAAAGACAAAGACAGTGTGAGAGTGTCAGTGTAGATTTAGGCGCACGCGCAGTGGTGCATGTATGATGTCAGAAGACAACTTTCAGGAGCCTGTTCTCTCCTTCCACCATGTGAGTGCAGGATCAGATACTAACTATCAGGTTTGCATGTTGGGCTAGTAAAGTACTTAAACAAAGAACCCAAATGCTCTTCTTGTTGGTTTTGGCCTATTCCAACTTTAAGTCTGTTCATACTGTTTTTGTTTATTTTATCTTGTTTATTAGAGATCTAGAGTTCATAGTTCTCATCTTATAGGTTTAGATCTTTAGACATAGAAGTTCAGTGATTAATTAGTGACATCTTTTTCAACTTTAAACAGTAATTACATATTTCATTTTGGGCTTCGTGGTGATTGTCAGTTGGTGAAGCAGACTGCTTACCCTTCTTGACTCTATGAACTGTCTAATCTGTGTACTCTTGTTTTAGTGCACAAATCTGTCTAGAATAAGCAGTTGGGCAATATCTATGGATTAAATTAACTTGTTTTCCCTATTTTTATTTGAACTTGCTATGAATTCTCGTTTTTGCTTTGTTTCAGAGAGAGAGAGAGAGAGAGAGAGAAAGAGTTTGAGGTCTGAGGCAAGGTTTTGCTGAATAGCCAGGAGACCTTGAATTTGAGACCCTCATGTCAGACCCACCTCCTGAGTGTTTAGATTAAAGGCTTGAGCCACTTGCTTGTCCGTTTGCACCTTTTCATTTTTTTGCCTTGCTGTATTTCTTTAGGTCTTAATAGTCAGTCTTCAGTTCTAACTAATGTATAGAGAAGAGTACTCTTTGAGTTCCAGTGCCTTCCAGAATTCATACTGAACTCTAAATGCAGGTAAAGCATTAAAAGGAGCTGCATCAAATCATAAGCATATAGAATTTTAGGATATGAACTAAGACGCTCATTTAATTTAAAGTTTTCATAGAACAGTACAAGATCCAAATGTTTTAATGTTAATCCAGTAGCTATATAGCTTATTTCTGCAGGAAATTTTTAAGAATCCCAGTGGTTTAGTTCAGCCAAAAGAAGCAAAGTATTTGTAATTTTTCCTTAGAAATATAGTAGCACCATTTGTATGTTTTTATAAAGATCTATACTGATGGTTTGGATACTTTACACAACAATACTGGAGTAAAACTTAATAAAATCAAATTACATGCTTTTCAGTAGTTTGTTTATTTTTAATGGTCAAGAGTAGATGGGATGCAGACTTCCTAACCCACATGTCAGTTTTTAATTTCATTGCCAATTCATGCATGCTATTGATTAAGTTTCTAAGAACAATCAACATACTGAAATACTCGTAATGGATTATAGAAATACTAGCAACATGGGGCGAGAGAGATAGCTGTCAGCAAGCTTGCCTTGTAAGCACGAGGAGTCAAGTTCCACCCCTAGAAGCCGTGTAAAAATGCCAAACGTGGTATGTGCACCTGCAGTCCCAGCACTAAGGGGGATGTGACGGGAAGCGACCTAGGACTTGATGACTAGCAGTTCCTACCTAATTGGTGAGCTCCAGGACAGTGAGAGATGTTTTCTTCAAAGAAGGTGGATGATACCTAGGGTGGTCCTTTGGTTTCCAGATGCACATGTACATACATGCATGTACACATATATATTTGCATATACACACTCTCAAATATGCACATGATTAACAAAAAGGCAAAAGGAGCAATACCAGGGATGTATTGTATTGAGAAAAATAGAAATGATTTCCATAATAATGATATAGACGTTCAAACTACTGTGGGAACTCTGTTAGTGACAGATGAGGAGTTTTGTAGGCTTAAACTGGGTAGTTATTAAGATGGGAGTCGGACTGGATCTTGAAATTATGTTCATTGTTATCCAGTTTGTGGTTCAGGCAGGTTTAAGGATGGGAACTCTGCAGGAGCATTCCACTGCGGCTCATCTTGTACATCCTTGCACTGGTAGACAGTTCTTTGGGAAAGTCACTGACGATTTCTAATTGTGAGAAATTTTCAATTCTCATGTGCTTTCTTTGTAGAAACTGGCATAGCGATGTGCTCCCTTTGTGTTTCTGTCTATAAAGGAAATGGCTCCTCCCCCTGACTTTGACACAACGTTATGGGAGTTGGCGTATAGCTAAGTAGTAGAGTGGGTTTCACATTTCTAGAACTGTTAAAGACAAAAATGAAACCTATCTGTACATTTTCTTTACTTTGTGTTTACTTGTTTGTGAGCTGTTGACTGGTCATACGCTGGTCATATGCCTTATGCATCCAGGGAAGAACTCCCGTGGAGTTGCTATTCCCAGCCCTAGAATCGCACCTTTTCAGGAGACCCGGCGGATTCACAGGCTCTTCATGGTTCTTCCTAAATGGCTGCTGCTGCTGCTGCTTCCTTAAAAAAAAAAAATTATTTTTATTTTACGTGCATTGGTGTTTTGCCTGCATGTGTGTCCGTGTGAAGGTGTTGGATCCCCTGGAGCTGGAGTTATAGACAAGTGTGAGCTGCCATGTGGGTGCTGGGAATTAAACCCAGGCCCTTCAGAAGAACAACCAGTGTTTTTAACCACTAAGCCATCCCCTCCAGCCCCTCTAACATCTTGTTATTCCTCAGTACGACATTATTCACTGCTAATTTGCATTTTGATTTTGTTTTAGGTTGTATGCCATCTTTACACACTCATTTCAGCAAGTTTTTGGTTCATAGAGTTTTGCATATTTTGATCATTTTGTCAAACTGCAGAGTGTATCTGAAATTTGATTAGTACTGGGTTAAATTTACAAATTTTGCTTTGTACTGTCTTATTTAGTTTGTAACTAAAAATTTCCTAAATCTTTATTGTTTTGTGAGTGCTGTCTTTTTCATTTTAAATTTCATTTAGTTTATTATAGTGTGTGTGCATATACACGCACACGCACATGATGTGTATAGGAGCATGCGTCACAGTGCACATGTGGAGAGCAGAGGAAAACTTTGTGGAGTAGCCTTTTCCTTTCTGTCATTAGGTAGCATCCAGGGATTGAGCTCAGGCGACCAGGCTTTTATAGGAAGTTCTTGTACTTGCTGAACCACCTTGTGAGCTTCCTAGCTTCCTGTCATTCCTCATACCTTTTTTTTTGTTTTTCGAGACAGGGATTCTCTGTAGTTTTGGAGCCTGTCCTGAAACTCACTCTGCTCTGTAGACCAGGCTGGCCTCAAACTCACAGAGATCCGCCTGCCTTTGCCTCTCAAGTGCTGGGATTAAAGGCGTGCATCACAACTGCCCAGCTTTCTTTCATACCTTTTAATGACAGAATTTTTGTTCAGCTTCCTTTTTTTCATATGAGTGTGGGGAGGTTAACTCACCTGCATATAAAGAGTATATTTATGTAGGTCATGCAATAGTGTGAACAACAATGGTCCCTATAGGTGCCTATGTTTGAAGTATTATTGGTCCCCAGTTGGTGAAGGAGTAAGAGTATGGCCTTGTTGGAGGATGCATGTCACCAGGGTGGACTTTGAGGCTTCAGAAGTAAGCCTCTTACCATCCGAATGTGCTCTCTGCCTCCTTGTGGTTTGAGATGTAAGCCCTTAACTGCTCCTGCTACCACACCTTTGCCCTGCCACCCTGGACTGAACCCTCTGAAACTGTAAGCCCAATTAAATGCTTCTTTTAATAAATTGCCTTGGACTGGGCAGTGGTGGTACCCACCTTGAATCCTAGCACTTGGGAGGCAGAGGCTTAATTCTAGCACTCAAAGGAGGCAGATGCAGGCAGAGGTCTGTGAGTTCAAGGCCAGCCTGGTCTACAGAGCAAATTCCAGGACAGCCAAGGCTACACTGGGAAACCTAATCTTGAAAAACCAAACAAAACAAAACAAATGCCTTGATCATGGTGTTTTATCACAGCAATAGAAAAGTAATAACAGGGCTAGAGAGATGTGGAGAGATGGCTCAATGGTTAAGAACACTGGCTTTTCTTCCAGAGGTCCTGGGTTCAGTTTCTAGCACCCAAATGGTGGCTCCCAATTGTCTGTAACTCCAGTTCTTGGGGCTGTGACACCCTCACACAGACATACATGTAGAGAAAACACCAATGCACATTAATTTAAAAAAAATTAAAGTAGTAAGAGATCTAAGGATATGCTTGTGAATTCTTTTCAGCTCCCTCCCGCTGTTTACCTCCAGTCCTTGTTGATAAAATTCTATAGTCATGAAAAATCTGACATCTATTCATATTTCATAAGTATTTTTTTAATTTTAGTTTTTTAGATTTATTTTGCATTTTAAAGTTATGTGTTGGCGTGTGTTTGTGTGTGCACACACAAGGTGCCCTCAGGGGCCAGAAAAGGACAGATCCCTTGAAGCTGGAGTTATAAATGGTTATAAGCTATAACAACCATGTGGGTGCTGAAAACTGGGCCTGGGCCCTCTATAAGAGCAGCAATAAGAATAAGCTGTAACCACTAATCAGAATAAAGTTAGAGATAAATGTTAAGAAGCTGCTAGGTTTATTTTCTTCCAGCCAAGCTTCTGCAACAGTGACGGTTTTGGATCCAAGGCAAGGGAGCGACTGGCGGGCCTGTCTTTCTTGGCTCCTTTATGATCATAAAGATGCAGGCTAAAACTTCACAGTGAAGCGCTTTCCCTAGCAGACAGAGCTGATGGGTATTAGGCAATACTTACTACTTGACTTCATATTGATTTTCATGTATGTTTTCCCAAATAGCATGTTTGTTTTTCACATCAGAATCTTCTTACACAGTACAGTTTTACATGTTTTTCTTGAGAGTGGTACAAAATGCAGTGTCACAGCATTTGTGATGTCATGAGGTGTCTAGGCAATATTGCAGAAGTAGCTTTATTGAGCACTGGGATTCCCACCCCCCACCCCTTTTTTTGATTTTTTAAGACAGTGTTTTGCTGTGTAGCCCTGGCTGTCCTGGAACTCACTCTGTGGAGCAAGCTGGCCTCTGACTCACTGAGATTCATCTGCCTCTACTTCCTGAGTGCTGGGATTAAAGGTGTGCGCCACCACTGCCTGGCATACACAGAGTGCTGGTTTTGCTTTTGCATAACCATTCCACCATATTTTTTGGTCGATGTCACATGACCAGAGTCATTCCAATTGTGTAGCTTTATAGCATGTTTGCACTCGAGTCCTCTGTGCCACTTTAGGTCATTTAATCTCTCCGAAATCAGTTTCCTCATCTGCAGTGATTTTAGCTCTTTGTATTTCATTGATAAATCACAAACTAATATAAAAGTATAATTGTTCAGGGCTGGAGAGATGGCTCAGATGATAAGAGCACTGGCTGCTCTTCCAGAGGTCCTGAGTTCAATTCCCAGCAACCACATGGTGGCTCACAACCATCTATAATGAGATCTGGTGCCCTCTTCTGGCCCACAGAGATACATGCAGGCAGAATATTATATATATAATAAATTTTTAAAAAAGTATAATTCATAAATTACAAAATATCTTATGTATATGGATTTGAGGTAGGACACTATAATCTCAGAGAGAGTCATGGAATTTTGCCAGATAATTCTTTTATTTTGTTTTTTTTTTTTGTTTTATTGAGACAGGGTTTTTCTGTGTAACAGCCCTGGTTGTTCTGGAACTCACTTTGTAGCCTAGGTTGGCCTCGAACTCACAGAGATCTGCCTGCCTCTGCCTCCCAAGTGCTGGAATTAAAGGTGTGTGCCACTACCGCCTGGTTTCTCAGAAAATTTTTTAGAACTTAAAAGACATTGCAATATATATGTGTGAATAATACAGTGAATGTAAATGTACCTACCACATATGTTTTCTCTTATTTTTAAATTTAAATTTATTTTTTATGTATGGATTTTTTTGATTGCATGTATGTCTGTGCCTTCAGAGGAAATTGGATTCCCTGGAACTTGAGGACAAATAGTTATGAGCTGCAATGTGGGTACTACAAATTGAAACTGGGTTCTTTCTAAGAGCAACAAACACACTGGACCACTGAGTGCCATCTCTCCAGACCCATTTTATCTTTTTAAAAAAAAACATTACAGAGAGGCTTGACCGTAGATATCACCTTCTCAGTCTCCTGAGATATCTATTAGTTGCGTCTATGTAAGTATTTCTGCATCTTTGTATTACATACCATCTGCAGGACTGCTTGGCATATGGTAGAACTGCAAGTTGAGTATTTCTTATACAAAACACTCAAGACTAAAATAATTTCAGGTTTCTTTTATTTTAAAATTTTAAAGCATCTGGTTATATACAATGAAGTGTCTTAGGTTCCGTCCGGATCCAGTTCTAAGCATGGAATGCATTTATGTCTCTGCTATACCTTAATCACATAACCTGAAGATAGTATTGTATATAGTTGTTTTGGTTTTTTTCAAACGTTTGACTCCAACCTGTTATGTGAAGCCAATCAGGTGTGGGATTCACAGTTCATGGATTCACATTGATGCTCAAATGTTTTGGAATTGGAAGGTTTTTAGATTTTGGATTTTTAGATCAGGGGATGTTAAATCTGTTTAGCATTTAATTGTCTGCACTGTTCCACCTTTTTTCATAGTCTTTGTTTTTCATGTTTATGTAGTTTAAAGCTCATGATTTTGCAGTACTATGGTGTGTCATATCCACTGTTTTATGTCTGTGAACAGACACTATGAGCAAGGCAACTCTTACAAAGGAAAGCATTTAATTAGGGGCTTGCTTATTTTTCAGAGGGTTAGTCCATTATCATCGTGGCAGAAAGCATGGCAGTAGGCTGGTAGGCAGGGTGCTGGAGAAGAAACTAGAGCTACATCCCGATCTGTAATCAGTGAGGTGGTGGTGGGGAGGGAGAGGAAAAGTGAGGAGTGGAGACTGGGCTTAGCATGGGCTTTTGAAACCTCAAAACCTACCCCCAGTGACACCACACTTCCACCAACAAGGCCATATCTCTTAATCATTCTACTCCTTTCAAATAGTTCCAGTCCCTGGTAGATGTATATGATCCTGTTGGGGGTCATTATTCAAACCACCACATGATGAAAGGGATATTATTTTTTAAAAATTCATACAATATATGTTGATCATGTGTTTCCCTCTCCCAACTCATTCCAGGTCCTCCCCACCAAATTTTACGTTCTTTATCTTAAAAAAAAATTTAAAAAAAAGCTAGGACACCCCCCCCGAGTTCTCTCTCTCTCTCTCTCTCTCTCTCTCTCTCTCTCTCTCTCTCTCTCTCACTCTCACGCATGCACGCACGCACAGGGTCAAAACAAGTAAAACAGTTGGGTGGTAGTGGTGGTGGTTATGGTGGCGCACGCCTTTAATCCCAGCACTAGGAAGGCAGAGGCAGGTGCATCTCTGTGAGTTCTAGTCAAGCCTGGTCTTCAGAGCAAGTTCCAGGACAACCAGGACCACACAGAACCCACCTGCCTCTGCCTCCCGAGTGCTGGGATTTAAAGGTGTGTGCCACCGTCGCCTGGCATCAAGTTTTAATTTCTTAAAGAGTCCTGTGTGACTACGATATTATCAGATTTACAATTTTAATTTGACTGATTACAAACTAGTACCTATTTATTTTTATTTTCATCACCTGGTTGAATGTCTTTCATGTTATTGCTAACTTAAATTTAACAACTGTTTGCTCACATGCTGTTGATCCATTTAGTTTTTAAAAACTTAGTTTGTTTCCTATGTATTATAGAATATTCACTGGGATTGTCTTCTCATAACTTGTTCTTTCACATGATTAAAGCATTTTTTGTTGTACATTAGTTTTGATATTATTCTTTTAGGACCAGTGAGATGACTTAGTGGCTAAAAGCACTGGCTATGACATCCTGATCACTTGAGTTTGATTTCTAGTACTCACGGTAGAACGGGAGAATTGATTCCTGAATGTTGTTCCTGATTTCCAGTACGGGCCCAGACTCACCTCTCTCTCTCTCTTTCTCTCTCTGTCTCTATCTCTCACGCACGACACACTCTCTTAAAAAATTAAAAATTATTCATTTAGTCAAAGTCAAAAGGTTTTACTATGATTATGAGTAGCCAAAGCCTTAATGGCTTGAAACAATGATTTTATTACGTCATGGTTTCTGTGTGTTAGGAATTCAGAGCCGGCTTTGCAAGGCTGCTTTGTGTTTGTTTTGCAGAGCTCAGAATGGGGGTGACAGCTGTGTCATGTGGTTGATACTGGTCGTGATTAGACTTCAGCTGAGCTTCTAGCCAGAAATCCTACATGCTTCTCTACATTGAGTAGCAAGTTCAAAGGCCATGCTGAATAGAATTGACGGTAATAAACACATGTTGTTTTCTTGCCTATAATAGGGAAGCGCCTTAAATTCATCGTTCATGCCTGCTGATACGTTGTCTTGTTGAGTCTTATCCTAAATTCCATAAGAATTTTTAATCATAACTTGAATTTTCCCATTTTTGAAAGGATAATATAATTTTCTCATTTTCTTTCTTTTTTTTTTTTTTCGAGACAGGGTTTCTCTGTGGTTTTGGAGCCTATCCTAGAACTAGCTCTTGTAGACCAGGCTGGGCTCGAACTCACAGAGATCTGCCTGCCTCTCCCTCCCGAGTGCTGGGATTAAAGGCGTGTGCCACCACCGCCTGGCAATTTTCTCATTTTCATTCATTAATGTGATCAGTGTTTATAGTAATTTAAAAATAGACTTGCCCTTGAATTCTTCCAATTGAACTTACCCAATCATAAGATACTAACCATGTTTTCATGTTTGGACGGACTTGACCTACCAAAACAGTTGGCTTTTCTGACTGAAATTGATTTTGCTTTGAAGTTGTCCTAGCGTTATACATTGTCTTGCCTTTGCCTTCTTTCTTTTCTAAAAAATAATTCTGAAAGAATGAAAAAGAAAAGAACGAATAAAGAGTACATATAACAAAAAATAACTAGAAAGGTGGTAAATTTGGGGCTGGAAAGATGGCTCTTCTAGAGGACCTGGGTTCAATTCCCAGCACACACATGACAGCTCAGGACTGTCTGTAACTCCAGTTCCAGAGGACCCCGACACCCATGGCAAAACACCAATAAACACACATAATAAATAGTAAATTAAATCCATCTGTTAAATAGAATATAAATGTCCAATGTTTACCAGCTAAGAGGAAATTGTCATCTTGAAATACAATACTACTTTGTGCTGTCAAAAGAGAACCCCATTAAAATATAAAATATAAGTAGACTGAAAGCAAAATGCTCTACAAATATTAGTAACAGGAAACTGGAGTGGCTTTGTTAATTTCAGACTAAGTAGATATTAGAATATTACAATAGAAGATAGACACTAATGATAAAAAAGTCTGACCTAAAATTGATAATTTCCAAGAAATGTATAAGTAAGCAGAACTACTTTAGCATTTAAAATCCCCATTAAATGAATAACCACTAAATAAACTAGAGCAGGAGATATGCCCAACTCATGGTAGAGCTTTGCATGCATGCACAAGGCTCTGGATTCAGTTCCCAGCTCAGAAAAGTGATACTAGCAAAACACATTAACAAAATAAACACCTTTGATATGTATCCGTTTACTTTTCACTCTTTTATTAACTTAAACAAAATAGTTACCGTGAGTATTGTTTGAGTTTTTCTTCCCAAAACAAATCATCTAGTTCTTTAAGGCTGTGTGTCCTGCAATGTAAACCATTTCCGACAGAATCTCATCCCAGATGTCAGCCACAAATGGGCTTTCCGTCCCATTTGCATTTCAGCCTGGATGACTACCATTGCAGGTTCCCAAAACCTCCTTGTATTCCATTATTTGGTAGATTGACTCATTGGATTTTTGAAAGTACTGTAGTTATTATTGCCATTTATTTGAACACATCTAAATGAAGACCTAGATGAAGAGGTAGTTAGGGCACTATCCAAAAGGGTCCAGATCATAGGGGCCTCTGTCTCCATGGAGGTGTGCCACCCTCTCAATTCTGGATCGTTTACAAATGGAAAAACTCCACAGCTTCCTTCCTTTAGTTTTTAAGTGTGTTTCATTACATAATTGGTTAAATTATGAACTCCCATTCCAACCCCCCTTCCATCTCCTCCTGTTGGTCTAACCACATTGTGATGTTGTCTAGCATTTCCACCTGTAAAAGACTAAGTCATCTCAAGATTGCAAAAGATGATAGATTTTAGGAGGTACGAGTTTGACACAAAACTTTCTAAGACTTTTGTGGGTAAACTTCCTGTGCATCCTGTTTTTCCAGATTCCACTAGATTAAAGCGTGGAGTGTGCCAGGGTTCCTTGTTTTATAGCAGGCTCTGAACTCTGTCCACATCAACGTAATTCTTACCACTAAGGAACCAGGGAGTCTAATGAGAGGGAACAAACCGGCTTCACCATTAGTGGGTTTGTTTTTGCTTGCTTTGATGCTAGGGATGGGATCCAAGCCTTGGGCATAGAAGACAAGCACCATACTGAGCTAGCTATATTCCCACCACTTAAAGGGAAAAACAAAAACAAACAAACAGAACCACTTTGATAGAAGGAGCATCTAGATGGGCTTGGTGATAAATCCTTACATTTAGTGATAATCCTGACATTTAGTGGTTAGAGGCAGGAAGATTATGTGTTTGAATCAAGTCATTTCTACAATAAGACCCTGTCTCATGAGTGAAAAAAAAAAAACTAGTAGAAAGAGTTCTGACAACATTAAATTAGTGATTCATGGTTGTGTTGTTCAGTCAGGAGATGCAGCTAAGTGTAGCTGGGGTCGAAGGGTGCTAGGTGGGGATTAAGAAGGTTTTCTGGCCGGGTGGTGGTGGCGCACACCTTTAATCCCAGCACTTGGGAGGCAGAGGCAGGCGGATCTCCGTGAGGTCAAGGCCAGCCTGGTCTACAAGAGCTAGTTCCAGGACAGGCACCAAAAACTACAGAGAAACCCTGTCTCAATCAAAAGAAGGGAAGGTTTTCTGGAAGATGCTGCTTTTCACAGAGGGAGGAAGAGGTGGGATGGGGAATAGGGGGAGAATAGAATGTTCTGGGCTATAGATGGCAGGAAAGGGTCAGTAAAGGTAGGAGGAGTCACTCCTCAGCCATGTATTGGGTAGATTTTCAAATTGAACACACCTACTTTTCATCTCTTAACATTTTCTGTGTAGTGGAATTTCATTAAAAATACTGGAGTCAACCTGTCAGTTTTGAAGAGTGAAGTTGATTTTAAGTAAGAGGATTGCTTCTAAGATTTATTTATTTATTTTGGTTTTTCGAGACAGGATTTCTCTGTAGCTTTGGAGCCTCTCCTGGAACTCGCTCTTGTAGACCAGGTTGGTCTCGAACCCACAGAGATCCACCTGCCCTGCCTCCCAAGTGCTGGGATTAAAGGTGTGCACCACCACCACCCAACTGATTCTAAGTTTTATTTACACCAAGGATAAGAGTACATTTCTCCACATTCATATTACACCACAGAGGGGCTATTGACAACATCCTGTATGTTAGACACTATCCACAGGCTTCTTCCACAGAGCTTCTGTTTGTGTTAATCTCCTAAGTGGATTGGCTGCTAATAATGGTCACTATTTATTTATATACATTTAAAAAACAGTATGACAATAAAGCAGCTGGAAAAGTTAAGTCCTGTTAAGAATATGAAACCAAGAAATGCATTTTTATAAATGTATGTTTTATTTTTATTCTTTCAAAAATTCCCAACTCTTTCAGTTTTTTAAATTATTAAGCATGTTTGATGTAGTGGCATAGCTGATATTCATAGCATTGGGGTGCTGAAGCAGGAGGATCACAAGTTTTGAGACAGGCTTGAGTACATAGTGAGTGATTAGAGACTGTCCTGCACTCCATAGTGGACTTTGTCTTCCAAAGGAAAAAGAAAGTAAAACAGCAAATACTACATTTGCATCTTTTTGAGCTGTTTCTGTTTAGTGAATTTGTGGTAGAGAATTTGCTGGTTGGTAAGCTGGATAATTATAAAATTATATAACAAATAATTATAAAATTATAAAAGAAGTTAAGCCTTACTATACTTCTGTAGATTCTTTGTAGTGTCTTGGTGTACAGTAGGAAACCAGAACACATTCTGTACATGGGACAGTGTGTTGATATTCTTTGAATTCTTCAGAAACAACCACTCTCCTCTTTAAAATTTGTTTATATATTTATTTAGTTTTGTTTTTTTTTTGAGACAGGTTTTTCTGTGTAACAGCTTTGGCTGTCCAGGAACTTGATTTGTAGACCAGGCTGGCCTTGAACTCACAGAGATTGGCCTGCCTCTGTCTCCCAAATAGGTGCTGTGATTAAAGGTGTGTGTCACCACAGGCTGGCAACATTTTTTATAATTTACAATTTTTAATAAGTTCTTTCTCAATTATTTTAGACACTGAAGGTAGTCTATTTTTTTTTGAAGAATTTTCATTTCATCTAGCATGAGTTGAAGACAATAGTCACCCTCCTTCCATTTCTTACATCTCCTTATGTTAGATTGGAAGTGAGGGGATATGAGTACATAATGCTTCTATATCATGAATGCTGTAATAAATACATGAAAAAATTAGTGGTCAGGACATAATGGGGGTGGGTGGAGAAGATGGCTCAGTGGCTAAGAGCATTAAGAGGACTTCCTGCTCAATTATGAGGGCCAGTGTTTGGATCCCAGCACTCATATTAAATGCTTACAACTGCCTATAATTCCAGCTTCAAGGGATCTAATGCTTTCTTCTGACATCCTTGGGCACCTACACATCAGTAAGATATCAGTCACATAAACACAAACCCATAAATAAAAATAAACCTTTAAGAAAAGGAAATAAAGCCAGGTGGTGGTGGCGCATGTCTTTAATCCCAGCACTTGGGAGGCAGAGGGAGGAAGGAGGTTGAGTCCACCCTGAGCTGCATTGCAAGACTCTGTCTCAGCAAGCAAAGGATTAGCTTGTTAAGGAGGTGACATTGGTGTGTTACTGAGTAAATGCTGCTTATGCATCTATTGGTAGACAAGACTGTAGCATAAATTCTAGTTGATCTTAATAATTAAAAACCTGGAGTCACGCCGGGCGGTGGTGGCGCACACCTTTAATCCCAGTACTCGGGAGGCAGAAGCAGGAGGATATTTGTGAGTTCAATTTCAGCCTGTTCTAAACAGCTAGTTCCAGGACAGGCTCCAAAGCTACAGAGAAACCCTGTCTCAAAAAAGAAAAAACCAAACACACACACACAAAAAAAACCCTGGAGTCAGATATAGGAGTTAATGCTGAAAGATCAGAGAAGCAGAGCAGCCAGTCACTAGAGAGTTCTTACCTCTACGAATGCTCAGATTGAAAGCACAACAAATCATTAGACTGAATGCTGTCTCTAGGAAATCTCAGACTGCATGCTCAGACTGAATCCTCAGACTGCCTCTGAGCTCCTTTTTCCTCCTGTCTTATATTCCTCTCTTCACCCAGCCATATCACTCCTGTCTCCACCTCCCGAGTGCTGGGATCTCCTATGTGTGAGCTCTGTTTCTCTTTTAGACAGATTCAGTCTTGTTGTCCAGGGTGGCCTTGAGCTCACGGAGGTTCTGGTTCTGTCTCCTGAGTGCTGGGATTAAAGGTGTATGCCACCACTGCCTGGCCTTTGTGGCTAACTAGTGGCTTAGCTTTGATTTTCAGACAAACTTTATTTGTTAGATTACAAACAATCAGTATACTAGACACAATTAATATGGGGTCATCCTAGAAACGCGCATGTGAACATACATTCTAAGTGGGACAAGGAAACTCGCTTATTTACTGTAACAGAAGTGAATTTAAAATGATATCCAGTAAAGTTTAGATATTCATCTAAAAGTGTCAACCTGTCATTATCTATCTTCTTCTGTCAGCAAATCACATCATATAACTTTAAATTCTACTCTTAGAATCATTCAGGAAACTCAGAAATCAAAGTAAGAACTTTTAAACTCATCAGTTTGCATGGAGAGAGAACTCTGTCTCATACATGAGAGCTTAATTCGTTTAGCTAGCTTATATAAACAATTATTTTCAGCATTTCGTTTATCAGTTTCTGCTTTCTACCTTCATTAACTGAGGATGAATAAATGATGTGCTATTGTTTCTCCGTATGTAATGTGTTGATTTGGATAGTTTCTCATGTGATGCAGACTGTCTTAATACCTAACCTTTTCTTTCTGGCAGCTGGGCCTTCACAAAGAGTAGGGGACTGACTGCCTTAATGATACGGGTTTTTTTGTTTTTTGTTTTTTGTTTTTTGTTTTTTTTTTTTTTTTTTTTGGTGGGGAGTAGTGAGAGAGTGTTCTGGAATTAACACATCAATGCGTGTTACAGCACTACTGAATCACACTTTGAACTGATAAAGTTGGATTTTTATCTCAGTAAAAAGCTTTGTTACTTTAAAAATCGAAGCACATAGCCTACTGGCTATTTCAGATCATATCCTTGATTTGCAGTGATGGGCATCATTTCTGAGACATGCCATTCTAGCTGCTAAAGTGCCCGAGCCCTTGACTTGCTGACAGAGTGAAATTGTCCACCAAATGCATGGTTGTCTCTTGTGTTTTTAAGATGATTTCCCCTCCTGAACATTGTAAATAGCATTAAACTAAGAACTGCGCCGACAGTTCTTTCTCCTTTGCACTGATTACAGTAAATGGAAAAGCAAGTCATCGGTTACTGGAGCATTGTCTTGGATTCCCAAATTATTTTGGCTTCATTTTATTTTCTTTCAATTTACCTAGTTCTCTTTTTATTTTGTATATTATGTACCTTTGTAAATTGCCTCCCATCTGATAGACCAGGGCAAAGTATAAAGATACACCAAAGGCAAAATAATCTTATAATTATAACGAAAACATATTCACATGTGAATTTTAGTAATCTCCCTAAGTTAATTCTGTACAAATATGTAATTAGCTGATAGTTTTTTATAGCGTAGCTGTTTTTTAGAGGCAAGAGAACATGGTGGGAATCATGGGTGGAGGAAAGGGAGCTTGGGTGATGATGGAGACTTGTGCGAGCGATGGAAGAATGGCTTGCTGTTTGAGTGCCTGCTGATTTAGAGTATAAGGGGAGGAGGAAAATCGAAAAGTAGAAATGGGTCAGTAAGAGGATGACGAAGGGAGGGATCGTGGAGACGCTTTTCATTCTTAATTGCTGCCATCACTCTTTGTCTAATGTTGATCCTGTTTAAATCCCACTGTATATAATCAAAGAAAAGCTGTGCGTGGCATTATTTTTATTCTCCACAGCTGCATGCATGTCATTTAGGAAGGCATTGTTGTCATATCATGAAATACATCATTACACAATATTTTCAACATGACAGCCTCTATTATAAAATAATGTTTCTAAAGAAATTTTAATTTAGTTATCTATATGTGGTAGATTCTCCCCAGATTCTGAATAGTTCTCAAATACCCTTTAGCTAGTCACATCTTCTGTTCATTTATTTTCCAGTAGCTGGGACAATTTTGTGCATTTATTAGGTGTTTATTAATAATTAACATGCTTCTGTAGCTCTTGCGTCATCACTTCCCCTCTAGATCAGCTGATCAGTAGACAGATGTGCTGTCCTGGTCTGCTAAAAGCAGGTGCTGGAGATCATTTCCCCTTGCAGGTTACAGTCCCATCTGTGTGCCCTTCATGGGGAAATCCCTATCTTTTCTGCTTTGTTTACCTCCCTCCTGCCTTGGTCCTCGTGATTCCAGGAGGAACAGTATGGTCGTGGGTACCATTAAATTTACCTGGCTAAATTCAGCCCTCAAGTGTTTTCCCAGCAGCATTAAAAAAAAAAAAAGAAATAAAGAAAAAGAAAAACAAGTTTATCAAGTTGCCTTTCCTGTAACTCTTCCCTTTTTTATTTCGCTTTGTGAAAACTAAACTCTTGATTTCTTCCTACTGTCCCCAGGAGCCTCACTCCCAGTGCTGTGACAGTACTCCAGGATTCTGTGTCTCATTGCTGGGCAGAGTAATTCACTCAGTTCTCGCCCCCTTCCTCCAGTACTGAGCGCTGATCCTGAGCATTGTCGTTGTTGATTATGAGCGTTTCATTCTGTCTGTCAGAGATCAGATCCCAACTATTTGTCAACACCAGTGATGCTTCTGAGAGAGACATTTCCCTGAGCTCCGTAGTCTGTGTTTTAATTTTCCTCTCCCAGCCCCAACTCCAAGGTTATTCCTAACTGTCATTAGTGATTCTGAAAGAAAAAAGGAGCCCAGACCTCACCATTCTTAGTTCAAGCATACTATGTGGCTTTCAGTATCTGCGGGATTCTATCCAAGCTATTTATTGTTGCTGTTCAGGCCTTCTGTGATATCTGCTTACTTCTACCCACGGTTACAACTTACAGTATACCAGCCCTGGGCCTTCTGATGGTTTTGTTTGTTTGTTTGTTTTTAAACACCAAGACTTCCCACGTTAAAGCCTTGACGCTTGTTAGTTTCCTCATCTGGAGTATTCCTTCTGGTTTCATTCCAGTGTCAAGGTTTGCCTTTATTGCCATTCCTCTCTGACCTTGCTCCTCAGTACTCTGTGAATTCTGTTAAGGCAGAGCCGTGTCCTGTACCCTGCTACACTTCCAGATCCAGCACAGTGTGCCGTAGAAAGCACTTGTTGAAGTCAGCTGAGATTACGCCTGTAATCTCAGCACCTGGAAGGATTGTGTTTCAACCTTTACATTGCAGATCTTTGTCTCCAAACAAAATGAAATACCCAAGAAATATGAACTACATCAAATAAAAAGAATGGTTTGATTGTTTCAAGGAGCAAATGAATAAATTAAATTTATTAGTTTAGCTATTTAAAGCCATTAGTGGCTTTAAAGCATATTCCTGTAACTGCACAACCATCAGTCACCCCTATTTCTCCCCTGGACATTTTTCCTGTTCCCAGCTGAAATCCTGTACCCATTAAACACACCCAGCTGTTGATTCCATATCCATGAATTTGACTTTCTTAGTGCATTGTCTTTCGTGACTGGCGTATCCACTCATCACAGCGCCATTAAGATTCACCTGTATTTTTGTTGTTGTTTTTGTTTTTCGAGACTGGATTTCTCAGTAGCTTTGGGTCTTTTATCTGTGTACCTAAAAACATTTTATAATTCTAGTTAACCAAAGGTTCACAATTTCCCTGTAAAGCTAGTAATTATGGTATAGTACTGAAAGATTACCTAAGTACATCGTGAACATGTGGTCAAATAGTAAGGACCAGAGTTCTTGTTAACCAGAAAGCATTAAATCTGATTTCTTATATAGCATAGCATCATTCTAAAAGTCCTAAGTGGGGAAGGAAGAAACCCAAGCCTGCCAGCATAATAATTGGTTAATATTCCTAATTAGACATAACAAAATTATTTTAATAGAAAAATGTCTAAATTTCCTGCAGTCTAGTTCAGCTTAGTTTTGTGTGTGTGTGTGTGTGTGTGTGTGTGTGTGTGTGTATGTATGTGTATATATACATACACACATACACTTATATGTATATATTTTTTGTTTTGTTTTGTTTTTTTTTTTGAGACAGGGTTTCTCTATAGCTTTGGAGCCTGTCCTGGAATTCACTCTGTAGACCAGGCTGTTCGCTAAAGGCGTGCACCACCACTGCCTGACCTAAGTCTGGCCGACTCCCGACCAGCGGAAAAAACAGCCACACTCAGGATTCTTCTCGGATCACGCTTTATTGGAGAGCCCTTGGTTGAGGCGGGAGGCGAGAGAGAGAGAGGTCTAAAATGGCGGCTGCTTATATATGGAGATGTGACGCGACTCACGCCTTGATTGGCTGCTATGTACCCGCTGGCACCAGAGTCCTCGGGATTGGTTAGGGACACCTAGGTTATTGTGCATGCGGGAAGCGCCTGGACGCTCAGTCCGGAAGCATTGCCAAATATGGAATTGTTTGCCTCCAAACTGCGAGGATGCAAGCGTCATCTTGTAATGGCGTTTGTGCCTATGGCTCCCTGCACCTAAGTATATATTTCTTTGGCCTATGTTTTGTTTTGTTGCATAATTGCCCTCCCCTCCCCAGTCTTCCTAGCCACCGTCTGAAGTGAATTTTTTGTTTGAGTGGAATAGCATCATTTTATTTTCTTAAGTATGGTGTGTAAAAGCTCTGTATTAACTGTGAACATATGCTTGACTTGTTTCTGGCTTGTTCAGATTAGGGTGTATTGTTACTGTTATTTCTTAAGGTGTTTGAGTTCAGAGGGCCTTGTTCATGGGAGGCAAGCACTCTGTTCCTGAGCTAGCTCTCCAGCTGGGGATCTTCGGATTGGAAATAACCTGTAGACCTGACATCTGTTGATAGGACTACGACAGGCTTAATTTATTATATATATAAACTGATGTGTGTGTGTGTGTGTGTGTGTGTGTGTGTGTGTGTGTGTATAAACTGATTTTTCATATTCAGATAATGTAATTTAGATTAAAGTCGTTCTTGGACTGTAAAGTTCCTGTGTTGCCACAATTGGAATTCCCTGAAGAACCCTTTGTTATAAGAATAAAGGTGTATTTGAAACAGCATGTACTCATCCTCAAGCGAAACAGCCATTGCTTCATCCAAGTGATTGGCTCACATTTGGATGTAACCTCTAGAGTTTCAGCACCACTTGGCACTGTTACCCCTCCTTCCTCTAACGGATGTCAGCCTGTGGCTCAGAAGTGGAACTGTGAACAAGTGAGCCGGAGTGCTAGTTGTGTTGAAAGAACAGAGTGGTAAACTGTGGGAGGACAGGCAGTACTTTTTAAAAAGTTTGCTAGGTTCACTGGATAGTTTTGCTTTGTATGGTTTTACGAACAGCAGAACGAAGCTGTCATTTGTGTTCTAGCCAAAAGTATTGTGTATCAAACTAGGGGAACCATATTCCAGACAGGTTTTGGTCACATACAGTGGTAGGTAAAGACGGATATTTGAAGTTTCTGATACATTTTGAGAGAGCGCAGTATGTGTGTATTTCCAGGAAGTTTAGTGAGATAGATTATTTGATACAATTTAGCAATTTGAGGAAAAAGCCAATATAAAGACCTGTAGTTCTACTTAAAACAAGTTGCTTAGTTTGAAGAAGTGGCCAAGGAAAAGCACCTCTGTTGCTGTATACTTGTGGGACCAGATGTGTTTCCACACTAGTAAGCCATTCTTTAATTCTGGCTATCAGCTGTGTTGGACACAGTTTAGAGCTGGCCTCAGATCCCACTGCCACAAGAGTACACCCTCTTCAGATGTCATATTCTCATCAATAAGCTGTGAATCTGGGTTCTCCTGGGGTTCAGTAATTTGATGGGAGGGTTCACAGAACTCAGAAATGTTTTACTTACATTTACCAGTTTTTTTAGAAAAATATTTCTGTGTATGTACATGCATCTGTGTGTGTATGTGCATGTGTATATGTGTATGTTTGGGGAGGGAGGATACCTGCAGAGGTCAGAAGAACTGGAATTACAGGTGGCTGTGAGCCACCTTATGTGGGAATAGAACTCTGTAAGAGCAGTCAGCACTCTGAACCACTAAGCCATCCTGCCAGTTTATGTTTTCCAGTTTTTATAAATATTATTTTAAGGGATGTGGATAGACAGCCAAATGAAGAGGGACATAGTATAATGTCTGTTTTCCCATGGAGTAGGCGTGAGCTACCCTCCCGGTGGCATACTTAGAAGTGTATCAAATCATGTTTAGTAATCCTTGTAGCACTTAAATCCTCTAGTACGCACATCCCATTCCCTGGGATTAGTGGGTGAGAAGTTTGGACTTCTGTTTTTGGTTTTTCTGGTGATTGGCCTCATTGTGAGGCTCTCCTGGGTGTTCTGCCCTGCCCCCTTAATTAGCACAAACTCAAGTATGATTAACAGACTTGTCATGAACAAGAAAAGACTAGAAATTTTAAGAATTTTGAGATTTTTAACGAATGGAGATGAATAGCAATTGTATTTTTCATTTTGTCAGTGAGAGTCGGAATCTTGATAATGGATTTTTTACAATTTTAAAGAGATTGAATTTCTTCTTTGTTTTTCCACCTCTGGTTTTGTTTACTACTGAAGGAAGTTTTCTTATGAATAAATATTCTTTTTTATCATATTTTTAAAATGTATTTATTATGTATATAGTGTTCTGGGCACCAGATCTCATTATAGATGGGTGTGAGCCATCATGTGGTTGCTGGGAATTGAACTCTGGACCTCCGGAACAGCAGTCAGTTCTTTTAACCTCTGAGCCATCTCTCCAGCCTCATGAATAAATATTCTTAAAATATAACTCTCTTTTAGGTTGTGATTTGACAATCTGGGAGGGGATTAAATAAAATGATCATTTGATTTATGCCTAGACTTTTCATGGGAAGATAGGTTTTTGAGCAGCTCCAAATAGTGCCCCCTCCCCTCCCAAAATAGTGTTTTCTCTGTGTAACCCTGGCTGTCCACGAACTCACTCTGTAGACCAGGCTGACCTTGAACTACAGAGATTCCCCTGCCTCTCTGCCTCTTGGTTACTGTGATTAAAAGTTAGGTGCCACCACCACCACCAGGCTTAAATAGCAGGCTTCTTTGTTTTATTGTTTTTGTTTTTGTTTTTTGAGACAGAGTTTCTCTGAAGCTTTGGAGCCTGTCCTGGAACCCACTCTTGTAGAGAACCAGGCTGGCCTCGAACTCACAGAGATCTGCCTGCCTCTGCCTCCCGAATGCTGGGATTAACGGCCTGCTCCAAGAACGTCTGGCTTCAAGTAGCAGACTTCTAATGATTTCCCAGGAACAGATGTTTTACTGTTACTAAAGCCCACTGAGGTCACCAAAGCCACAGAATACCCAACAAATTGAACTATGATATTGATGTTCTTGCTTTTGCCAACTGTCAAAATAGAAATGGATGGTTTAGGGCTGGAGAGGTGGCTCAGCAGAGAAGAGCACTGACTGCTCTTGCAGAGAACCTGGGTTCTGTTCCTAGCATCCTCATGACGGCTCACAACCACCCATGACTCCAGTTCCTGGGGTTCTGACACCCTTTTGGTCTCCATGGGCACCAGGAATACATGTGGTGCACAGGCAGGCAAAATGCACATTTAAAAAAAAAAGGTTGCTTTGTATTGACAAGCCTGTAAAACTCAGTTTCTTCCATTTATACAGTGAATAGATGTTTTAATCCACAGATTCAGTTATTCCCAGCTTTAGGACTATATTCTTTAATCGATTTCATTGTAGCTTAGCAGGTACTCATTTTGCAACATCAGGAATATTTGGAACTGTTGCTTTTATATCTCCTTTGAAATGTAAGAAAACACATTTTAATTTTTGTCCTTCCTTAACCTGCAGTTCAGACTGAAGTCAGGAAACATCTAGTACCTTCTTGTACTATTCGCAGGCTTGGAATTGGAACCATTCTCATGCAATCTGGCTATTTCCCTTCTTTTTCTATTTTGGATGTGTTAATGGCCTGTTTGTTTTGTAAATTAGGAAGGCAGCTCCAGCAACTTTAAATAAGCCTCCACCCCCACCAGCAGATGCTCAGTATTAAAAAGTAGACATCTGAAACTAGAAGCTTTCCAGTCAGACTTCTAACCCTGGACCAGTTCATCCAATCAAGTATATGCATTTTTGTCTTCTTTCACTTCTGTCTGGGGTCCTGTCGCTGCCGCAGAGCCATCAGAACCTCTGATTCCTAGTGCAGCTTGCCTCAGGAATTCTTTGTTCAGGTAAGCAATTTGTTGTGGCTGAAGTTAGGTGTTCTTTCTTCTTTCTTTCTTTTTGGTTTTTTTGAGTTGGGGTTTCCCTGTGTAACATTCCTGGCTGTTCTGGCTGTCCTGGAACTCCCTCTGTAAACCAGGCTGGCCTAGGTTTACAGAGGGACATTCTCCTGCCTCTGCCTCCCAAGAGCAGGAATTAAAGGCGTGCTCCACCACCACCTGGTGTTCCTCCCCCTTTCTTAAACAAAAAGTCTTCTCTGCCTGGTTCCAGCAAGGTGTCCACACCAGTCAGAAAGCAATCTATTATTTGCTTGCTGCATTACATTTATTTTTTTTAAAAAAATTGGTCTAAATTTAACACTGCAAAACTTACTGTTACACTGTTCACATGATTTCTATTAATGCTTTACAAAATAGTCTTTTTATTTTATTTGTTTGGTGCTGGAATTGAATTAATGTATACTTAACGCTATCTCATGAGTAAGGGTACCACTGACTTCCACAGACACTGTAACAGTAGTTTCTATTTTATGCTTGTTTTAAACTGAGATGACAGACTTCTTCCGTACATGCTAATCTCTTAGTTAAAACTCTGCCTTAAATGTGTGCGGTGGAAAGCTGTGATCCAGGCTCTTGGAAGGGTGAGGTAAGAAGATGCGTTCAAGGCTAGACTGTGTTATACAGGGTAATCTGTCTCTAACAACCAAAAATCACAAAACCAACAATAAAGCTCCAACTTTGTCTTGCTGTTAAAGCTGCTTGCTTTTTTTCTGATATACCATAAGAAACAGGAAGTGACATTCCCAATGGCCAAAACTATTCCAAGTGTTAATAAGATCACCTTATTGCTTTCTTTGTTCTGTTGAGATTTTAGTCCTTAGCATTGCTTATAGAGGCAAAAGAATCGTAGCAAGTTCACCTAGCTGAATACAGTAAAGCCGACTGAGATTTAACAGTGTTGCAATCTGAGGAATTCTGAAACACACTTCACCTGGGTGTGGCGGCATACTTCTGTAGTTCCAACTACTCAGGAAGATCACTTGAGGCCAGGCCTCACTAACTTGGCAACATAGTTAGCTACCATTCTCGAAATTAAAACCAATGGCAACAAAAAGCCCCAGTTCTCCCAAACAGAGAATATTTCTTCTCTTTATAAACACTATGGATAAACATTATAAACATTTGTTCCTTGACAAAATGAACGTTTTACTTTTTCACCTAAAGTTAAACTTGGTAATTGCTTAAAGATAAGATAGTTCCTTTTTGGGGACCTGGGGAGTTGGCTCAAGGTTTTAAGTGTACTTGATGCTTTTGAAGAGGACCTGGGTTCAATCTCAGCACCCAACGTGGTGGTTCAGGATTGCCCCAGAGTCCCTTTCTGTCCTCAGTGGGTATCAGGCATGCTCATGGTACACTTATATCCATACATGCAGGTACTTATACATGTGGGGGCCAGCCTTGATAATCTGTGTCTGGGCAGGTCACCCAAAGGAAGCTCTTTACTTCTAACCATTATCACCTGGGACTCTGGCCATTGATGAATTTAAATGGAGTCTGGAGTCTCAGTAGTTTACCCTGAGACAATGCCTGGCTGCAAGAGGAACCACAGGCTGAGATTGCCTGACCCCCACCCAAGAGCAGACCATTTAAAGGAAATGCCTGGCATTCCAACTACTGTAGATAGGATCACCTGCCAGCCCACCTCAACAGGACACCCCTAGACAGATGCCAGCCAATCAGAGGTCCTGAACCTCAGAAACCCCCCACTCCCTCCTTTACTACTATAAAAACCCAATTCTAATTGAGCTCAGGGCTCTCCGGTTATTTCAATACCTTGGACATGCAGAGAGACGGAGTTTGCAAACTTGATTAAAATAAAGACTCTTTGCTTTTTTACATATGGGACTCGGTCTCCTTTCTTGGCTTTTGTGGGAACCCCACAGATTTGGGCATAGCACACATACACATAAAATAAGAATAAATAAAAATTTAAAAAGATAATTCCTTTTCTCCAGATTTGGGACTATTTTGCTGAAGTAAACATTCTGCCCCACGGAACTGAGGTGCTTCTCTCAGTTCTTCTGGAGTTTGAGCTCAGTGCTTTACGTTTATTGAGCATATACTGAGACTTGCTTTCACTCCCTAGAAGAACTAAAACTGCAGATATTTAAGAGCATCATTTTAATTTGGTATTGGTATGGCATTAATAGATTCAGCAATGCATTATTACTATTATTCAAAAATAAGTGATTATTTGGATCAGTTCTGGTATTTAGACCTAGACCATATATACATGTCAGGCAAACACACTACCCCAGAGGTATCTTCAGCCCTGGTTTTCTTAATTTATCCTGTCTATTTTTGTTTTATATGCATTGGTGTTTTGCCTGCGTGTATGTCTGTGTGAGAGTGTCAGGTCCCCTAGAACTAGAACTACAGACAGTTGTGAGCTGTCCCATGGGTGCCAAGAATTGAACCTAGGTCCTCTGGAAGTGCTCTTAACCACTGAGCCACCTCTCCAAACCCATAGCCATCTCCAACCCCGGTTTTCTTTTCTTTCTTTTTTTTTTTTTTAAATATTTTTTAGGGTTTATTTAACTTTATTTTATGTGTATTGGTGTGAAGGTGTCAGATCCCCTGCTACTGGATCTTCAGACAGTTGTGAGCTGCCTTGTGGGTGCTGGGAATTGAACACGGGTCCTCTAGAAGAGCAGTCAGTGTTCTTAACCACTGAGCCATCTCTCCAGCCCCCCGGTTTTCTTTATTATATAACTACCTCTTAAAATAGTGTACAACACAGATAAAAAATAAACAGTAACTATTGTTTTTATGACTCTAGGTGTGATCAGTGTTTATTTCCGTATTGAACTGGTTGGTAAATAAAATAAGTAGGTATATTTCTTTTAGTCCATTCAGTAGACATAAATATCCTAAGTTTGTAGTTATGGGAAGTTACAGAACACTGTCAAATGCAGGTTAAGATAGCATACTAAAATTGATTATATAAAAAGGCCTGGGCAGTAGGTAAGCATACTACTGCTAAAGCTGATAACCTAAATTAAGTCCCCACATCCCAAATAATACAAGGAGAGAACTGACTTCCACTTATATGCTATGGTGCATATGAAAATACACATACTCATACTCACTCACTCTAATAATAATAATGATGGCCGGGTGGTGGTGGCACACACCTTCAATCCCAGCACTCAGGAGGCAAAGGTAGGCAGATCTCTGAGTTCAAGGCCAGCCTGGTCTACAAGAGCTAGTTCCAGGACAGCTAGGGCTGTTACACAGAGAAACCCTGTCTCGAAACACACACACACACATATACACGCACAAATAATAATTATGATGATGTAAAAAAGTCGTGATTTGGGACAGAACAAGAGTAAAAATTAAGGTAGTACCTACTAATTTCTTGGAAAAAAAAACTGCTCATTATGTTATGACTAGAAATTGTTGTCTCACATCTGTAGGTGGAAACATTGGTATATATTTTCTGAGGCTAAGTATAGTTGAAGGATTTCTATGTATACTATAATAGTGACTTGTACACCAGTGGTACATAACCAGTATATTAGTTGAATTATATTTTCATAAAATGAAACATTGCTTTTTATATATCTAATTTGATTGTATTTCCTAGTTTTAACACAATTTTAAAGAGTTACCTATTGCTTATAAAAGCCACTTGAATTTTATGAGAAATTTTAATAATTGCCTGGCTTTATTCTCTGGAGTCAATTCAGTTCTGCACAGTTTTCCCCCTCATGCAAGTACCTGCTAAATCATGAGTAAAAAATGCTATGACAAGGGAGGGATGGCTAAACATACTTTTAGTACTGTGAGCTTAGCGTTTTAGTAAAGCATATTTATTTTAACTACATATTTTAAGCAATATATTTTAATAGTCATAATTTTTTTAAAAATAAAAAATGGAGCATTTATTTTATCTTTTTATCTAGTTACGAATATTCTTTTAGCTGGGCAGTGGTGGCACACTCCTTTAATCCCAACACTGAGGGGGCAGAGGCAGGTGGATCTCTGTGAGTTCGAGGCCAGCCTGGTCTACAAGAGCTAGTTCCAGGACAGGTTCCAAAGTTACAGAGAAATCTTGTCTCGAAAAATCTTGTCTCAAAAATCATGTTTGAAAGCCATGGTGTCCCGGAAGGCAGCCCTTTGGGCACCCACGAAGCCCTGCTGTGCTCAGCACTCACTTCTGACTGTTAAATGAAATGTTTTCATTTGCCTTCTCTGCTGTGATAAAATATCATGACCAAAATGAATGTGGGGAAGGAAAAATTTTAAATAAAGTTTATTGTAAAAAAAGACTTACAAGGAAATAAAAACACCACATACCCAAATTAACCAGACTCAAAGTCTAGAGAACTTAATGAACTTCCATACTGAAATGGAAGCTATAAAACGTCTTATTAAGTTTTCCACTTCAGTATCGTATGTTATTTTAAGATTTACCTGCTTGTAGCCGGATGGTGCTGGTGCACGCCTTTAATCTCAGCACTTGGGTGGCAGAGACAGGCGGATCTTTGTGAGTTCGAGGCCAACCTGGTCTATAAGAGCTAGTTCCAGGTCAGGCTCCAAAAACTACACAGAGAAACCCTGTCTCAAAAAACCAAAAAAAAAAAAAACAAAAAAAACAAAAAAAAACAAAAAAACCCTGCTTGTGGAAACATCCCCACTTGAATGAATGAAGTCACACGACCTTATGGCCTGTTACAAAGCAAAGTCACCATGCTCTCCCACTGTGTGTTTATTTCATTGTGGAACTTAGAACTTTGAATGGTCTTTGCTGTTATTATTAATTTAACATGAATTCTTCTCATATCCTGAACTAAGGAGATGGCTCAGTGGTTGACGCTATTGCTGTGTAAATACCAGTGTCTGGTCTACAGACTCCACATAAAGCCAGGTGCTGTGGTATTCATCCACAATCCCAGAGTACCTACAGTGAGGTGGGAAGTGGAAGTAGTAAAACCCCTTGAAAATTGTGTTGTCCATAGTCCATAGCAAAGACGAAATCCTGCCTCAAGCAGGTGGGAAGCAAGTGCCTGACACTTGATGTGATACCTGAGGTCCCTGATCTTTACTATCATTGTAGACTCACACGCACGGACACACAAGCACATTCATCCAGACACACATCATGCATATACACACCAAGTTTGGTTTTTCAACATGGTGTTTCTCTGTGTAACAGGCTGTCCTGAAACTAGCTCTTGTAGACCAGGCTGGCCTCGAACTCACAAAGATCCACATGTCCCTGCCTCCCTAGTGCTGATAGTAAAGGTTTTTAGTTCTACCTGCAAATTTTAAATCTTAGCTATCCAGACTCTTATTACCCTGTTGTAATTTACAACCCCAGTTTGCCATCACTTGCTAATTTGTTTTGCTAGTTTGGTTTTTATTTGTTTCCTTAAATTTAGGCATTAAGATATATTTTGGATTTTTTGAGACAAGAGCTTCTTTCTATAACGTTGGCTATCATAGAACTAGCTCTCTGGACCAGGCTGGCCTCGAATTCACAGAGATCCTGGGATTAAAGATATGCACCACCACCACCCAGAAAATTGAAGCATTTGAAATGCTTTCTGCAATGATCTTTCAAAATGTTCATCAGGCTGCTATTGTTTATTTTACTTAAATAGGCAGTAGTAATTTTGTGTTTTCATTTACATTTAAAGTGCTCTATAGATGATGGTGTCATACTAGATCACTAAGAACTAACTCCACAACTGCTTGTTCACTCATTTATTTAGCTACTGATTGATGAACAGTTGCCATGTTCCAGGCACAAAAGCAGTGCTCCTGTGATCCTCCTTCATGGAATTTAGAGCTAACAGTGCACAGTGGGACAGCAGGGTGGCATCCGTTCTGTATTTTGCTATTGTATTTTATTTTATGTTCTCCAATACTTTGCTTGTATTTATGCCTGTGTACCACATGCATGCCTGGTGCCCAGAGTCTATCAGATATCTTGGAACTAGGGTTATGGATGGTTTTAAGGTGCCTTTTGGGCACCAGGAATCGAACCCGAGTCCTCTGGAAAAGTGGTGCCGGTGCTCTCTTAACTAGTGAGCCGTCTTCTCCAGCCCATTTGTTTTAATGTGTGGCTGAAGAGAAAGAAGCAGTTTTCTAAAGTCGTGTAGAACAGTTCCTTCAGGCCGAGGGGCTAAGCTTTGAAACGAGACAAGTTTCTTATACTGGGGTGTGTCACTGTCACTGTGACGCGAGTGCAGCAGAGAGACATAGTGGAGCTCGAGCTGGCCGAACGCCTCATAAGCCCGAGAAGTATTGTGAGAATTCTCCTAGCAGTGGTAGAGTTACAGCGTGGCTGGGAAGATGGAGGGTGCAGCTCAGTGGAGGAGCACTTTCGCTGTCATGAACGAGGCACTGGGTTAGATCCATCACAACTCACAACCCAAAATCTACCCAACAAAAAGAAAGTAACTGTTCAGTTCTCAGTGAGGCAGTAATAGGAGACATCAAGACTGCATATATATAATATAGATAAACAATATCTTTTAAACCTTTGTTTATTGGTTTTATGTATCTGTGTGTATATATAGGGGTGGAAAGCACAAGCATGCGTTGTTGTGTCGTGGTGTGGGGGTTGAGGTCAGAGTACTAAATGCATGAGTCTTCTCCTGTCAACTGGGTATTGAACTGAGGTCCCGGGCTTGGCAACAAGCATCTTTACCTCCTTGAGCCATTGAGCAGTACCTTGAACTAGTAGGATAGCAGTCATAGGTTTTGTGTTAAAGACAGATGAGGAAAAGGAACAGGATGACTTGTGTGAAAGTGTAAGGACAAAGGCCACTCCCTTTTGTTGGGCCAGTTCACATAATCTGGTGCAAGCTCCTCCATGAGTGTGTAATGAAGTTAACACATCTTTTGCTTCTTTGAAGGGATTATTATGAGGATTTGTTAAAACAACACATGAAAGCCATTAACTTAGAACACTGGCAGTATGTTGTTTTTTAATACTAAAGCATTTAAGAGATGTCTTAAATAAAGCCTTGTTAGTGAAGAAGTTTCTGGAAGGTCAGATTTCTTGGATAAGCTGTAAGTCATTAATAGCTTAGGAAGTGACTTAGTGTACAGGTTCCCTTGGGTTCACGGCTTACACTGGATCTGTCCCAAAGATACCCTTAATCTATGATAAGGATTAGAGTGTAGCAATTTCTCCTGTTTTCAGTAAATGACATTTGGACTGTAGGTAAGGCTGCTAATCATGAAGAAAGTATATATAATCAGTCCCTCATTGTGATGTAGTTAAGACACAGTGATTCTTTTCTTCATAAATATCTGGAAATAAGCAAGACCTGTAACCCAAATGTCCTATAAGTTATTTTTAAGTATAAAGTGTTGCTGACTATGAACAATCCCACGCTGACATACTAATAAGTGTCAGATTTTGTGTATATTTATGTCTTGCCAGTTTTGTGTTTCCTTCACTTCAGGTTAATGTGGGGAGAATAGAGACAAAGTTCTAAAGAAACTGTTTCTGAAGTTACTTACTTAAGTGAGATTCAGCTGATTGCTAATTCTGTTTTCTTCCTGTTGCAGGTTTCTCAACAGTGATGTCACAAGATTGACCACATTGATCACAGTAAGACCAAAATGACTGTTCAGTTTCAAAGGACGAGTTGTTTTCTCTGAGAATAGGAATTGAATTAGGAGATATTCATAGCATAAAACTATTATAATTTCTCCCACCAGCCAGTTGAATGTTTAGATATTCAGTGACTCATATTTCATATTTCTAGTTACTTAGTACTTGTAAAATGCCTTAAAGGGCTTTAAATTGAAAATTTATATCTAAAATTATTATATACATATTTCACTGTGAATCATGCTGTCATCTTTTTCCATTTTATTTTTACCAAAATGTGGCAAAGATTTAAGGTTATTCCATATTAGGGAAAAACTGGAAAAATAAAATTACTTGAGATAGTTATGGATTATTAAGGACTGGCTATGAAAGCATAGCAACTTGAGAGAATTCTTAGGCTTTTTGCTTAAAGTTTTATCGATACCCAGATGTTCTTATACAGCCTCCCAAATGGTCATGTTTGAAGAAAATGCTTCTTTTGTTTAGCTTTGTTTACAATGTTCATTTCTGTTGTATGTCAAGGAAATATGTTACCTAAAAGTACGCCCATAACAACTCTTAGATCTACAGTGTTGATTTTTGTATTGATGATGGTGCTGAGATTGAACCCTGGCCTTATACATAGGAAGCATGAATTCTAAGACATGTCCCAGGCCTGGTACAGGATTCTTTTCTTTTCTTTTTGTTTGTTTCTTTCTTTTTTCAGGCTTCTTAACTAGAAAAGGCTACATTGTAGTAATGAAATTTCCCAGCATTAAAAAATTATCTTCATAAGTAACGAAGGAATGGAATTTGAGTAAATTTTTTATTGCACCTACTTTAAGCTTGCTTTATCTGTTAAGCATAGGAACAGTAGTTAGGAGGTATTACAGTTATGTAGAAGGCAAAGCCCAGATGATCTTTGTAGTCATGTTCAGAATTTCTTTTGGAAATTGTTTTAAATTTGCTGTTTTGTACTGACTAGAGAATTTTTATTGTATCTCTAAAGGTTTTATGATTATTTTGTTTCACAGTGGCTTATGGAAACAGTTTTGCTTTCTCTTGAACATCCCCCTCCCCTTTCTCTCCCTTCCCTTCTCTCTTTTCCTTTTCTCTTTGGTTTTCATTCTTTGTTGTGGTAGGGATGGCATCCTGGCCACACATATAAGGCAAGTCCTGTATCCTTGAGTTATGTCTTCTTTTATAATCAGAACTTCATTGATGTAATAGGCTCTTTCACTACAACATGCTAAATCATTCTGTGTAGCATGCCCTTCTTTATAATCAAGTTAAATTATTAAGTAGCTATTGCAGTTCTTAATACAAGCATTTCAGGAAAAGGCCATGTTCAGTGTTGTTAGCTATGAAGTAAAGACAAGAAGTGTTCCTTTGTGATTAAGTAACTGCAATTAGAAACTGTACTTTGTGATGATGGTTGTCAGCCTTTCTTCACTCCCTGTAGTCATGAGAGGAGAATCATTTCAACACTGTTTCACGGTGAGTGCTAGTGAAATGGTAGTTCACCTCTGTCTTAGAGTTTCTATTGCTGTGAAGGGATCATGGCAACTCTTATAAAGAAAATTTCATTAAATTGGTGGTGTACAGTTCAGAGGTTCAGTCCTTTATCATTGGGGCAGGGAGCATGATGGGTGTGCAGTCAGACATGGTGCTGGAGTAGTAGCTAAGAGTCCTACATCTTGTAGGCAACAGGAAGTCAACTGAGACACTGGGCAGTATCCTGAGCATAGGAAACCTCAAATCCTACCCCCACAAAGGCACACTTCATTTAACGAGGCTGTACCCTCCCCAGAAAAGCCACACCTCCTAAATAGTACCACTCCCTATGAGATTCTGAGGGCAAATTACATTCTAACTACCACAACTGTCAAGCCTGGGCCTGAGATTCAGCCCTGTTAGGAAAAGGCTAATATCTTCCAAGACAGTGGGAAGCCAAGGGCCTATTTGGAGATCCATCAGTTGGCATCAGGAGATGACATAGTGATAAAGTTGTAGACTTTAGCTATCTCAAACCTAAAGAGACAGACGGCATTACTACATTCTATAATATATATGTATGCATGTATGTATGTGTGTGTGTTAAATGTTAAAACATTTTAGCAATTTTTAGAAAAAAGGAAAATTACAATTACTATTCTTTCTCTCTATAGCACATTCTATACAGATAGAAAAACTATTTCAATGAGCTTTTGAGGGATTGAGCTTTGTCATTTCCATCAAAATTTGTACATGAGCCTCAGTTTAGTCAGAAGATACTTGGTGACTTCTTGTTTTTCAGTAGTTCAGACCCGTACTATAATGTGATGTCCTACTTGATTTCTGTATGCATTAAATACTCAAGAATAACAGCGTTACATTGTACCCAGTCTAAACTACATGTTACAATAAATTTTTATGCCATTCTTAGATCATTATTTTTACATAGAATATCTTTCTGTCTTTTCATATTTAAATATATTATTTTGATGAAAACAGCTCTCCCTTCTAATGCTCTGTCTATATTTAGTCATCTCTCTGAGGTATTCTCTAATCATTCTAATTGAAAGTGATTCTCTCTAATAGTTTGCTAACACTTAATTTTTATTAGTTCTTTGTTACTGATCATTGACTCTTGTATTTTGGATTGACAAGTTCATAAACCTTCCTATTGCACTCAGCAAGTGTTTGTTGGTAGTCATAAACATACTGAAAGTGCTAATTTACCTAATATATTAAAATTAAAATAAGGAATTTAGCATATGTAATTGAACATTAAGATGCAGGGTGAATTAGGAGGATGGGTTTTAGAGGTCACCATGTGCTATTTTGCAACTTTTTTTTTAAGATTTATTTATTATGTAAACAATGGTCTGCCTGCATGTGTCCCTGCAGACAGAAGTTGGCACCAGATCTTATTACCGGTGGTTGTGAGCCACCATATGGTTGCTGGGAATTGAACTCAGGACCTTTGGAAGAGCAGTCAATGCTCTTAACCACTGAGCCATCTCGCCAGCCCCGCTATTTTGCAACTTTATGCCTTGGTATGATTAACTGTGAAGTGATGCATTGTGTCTATTTAAAACGATTGGACTAATATTTAAATAGAATGTCTTTTAGCTTTTCGAGACAGGGTTTCTCTGTATCTTTGGAGCCTGTCCTGGAACTAGCTCTTGTAGACCAGGCTGGTCTCAAACTCACAAAGGTCTGCCTGCCTCTGCGTCCTGAATGCTAGGATTAAAGGTGTGCACTACCACCGCCCGTCTTAAATAGAATGTCTTATCTTTCTTGCCTGTTACTTGTGTTAACTGTAGCTTGCTCCTTTATAGATTGCTAAGAGGCATGAAATCAACTCTAAAAACCTCCTGAATATTGAAATTTATGATATTCATTGTAGCCCTATCATGTATGTTTCCATAGATTTCTACCTTCTTCTGTATGTGTTTGTGCATGTTCCTATGTGTGTTTGTACACATATGTGTTCAGGTGTCATCCCTCAGGAGCCATTCACCTTCTGTTTTGAGGCAGGGTCTGTCCCTGGGACCTGCTGAGGCTCTTCTTGGATTAGGTTAGACTGGCTAGTTTGTGAGTCCCTCTTCCTCAGCACTGGGTTACCCGTGTGGCTGCCACACTCACCTTTTACATGGATTAAGGGGATCGAACCCAGGTCGTCATGCCTGATTGGCTAGCTCTTTTCCCGCTAGTTTTATCTCCCAACCTCCAGATTTTACTTTCTGATACATGTATGTTTATCACAATCACACACATCTCAACCTTTCAAAATCTTTAATTTCTAGCAAAGAGGCATTCAATTACAGCTACTGATATAATGTCCTTTTATTTGTGATAAGGCTGGAATGCTAACCTCTTAAAAGGCCAAAATGAACTTGAGACAGTTTGGACTGGGTATTTTAATATGGATAGAGTGAGGGTTGGTAGTGTGCACCGTATTTAGGAATGTGAACCTGGATCAGAAAATGGCTATGTTTTCCTTCTATGGTTTATGTAGTAGTTGCAGTCTGTGCTAATTACTTAGAAGATCCAGGTTTCATTCTCTAGGAGTAGGACTTAGATCTCAGGAGTGTTGAATATTAGAAGAATAATGTTCACCAAGCACTTAGCACATGCTAACTCCTTTTGACTCTAATACTCACGATCTGTAAAGTTACTTGCCTAAGACATTGATTATCTAGTTTTGTCTTGTTCTGCTATAATTTGTATTACTATTTTATGATTACCCCTTGATTAAAAGTCTCTGCATAACATCTATACAAAGCGTAATAGAATAATTCCATTAAAAATAAAGTGTGTGTTTTTTTCTCACTAGTATGTGTGTGTGTTTACACATAGGTATATATATGTGATATATACATACAACATATACATAGATAGACATGTATATATTTGCTTATGTATGCATATGTGAGAAAGTCTAAAAGTTTTCAATATTAATGTAAATACATACTTAGGTCATCTAAGATGTCCATTCTAGAATGAATATCTGCCAAATGTATTCAGGGCTGTGACTATAATATTAGTCTAATCAAATTCTACTCCCAAAATACACTTATGAAAATTATTTACTTGTGCTATTGAAGACTTGTTGATACCATAGTAAACTAAATCAAAATGTAGTTTGTAGCAAGAAATGGTGGCACTCATCTAAACATAGCATAGTACAGGTGTGAAAATTCCAATATAATTAGAAAGTGTCATGATTAGTGTTGTCAACTTGATAGTATCTAGGCTTATCTAGGAGCTGGACTTCTGCAAATGCCTGAGAGATTGTCTTATTATGCTAATTGATTTTAGAAGACCCATCTTAATTGTGAATGGGACCTAGGCTGCATAAGTGGAAAAAGTGAACTGAGAACTTACATACATCCATTAACTGCTGATTGTGGATGTAAGGACCGTACTCCGGAGCTGTGTGCAAAACAGAATCTTCTCTTCCTTAAGTTGCTTTGTCTGTGTCTTTTATCATAACAACAAGAAAATTGGGCAGAAATTGGTATAGAAAGGGAGGGCTACTACTGATAAGCATGACTGTATGATGGTTAGGACGTTGGACCTGTTTTATGGGAGGAATGTGAAAGAGTTTGGAACGTTGTGCTAGAAAAGCCAATGTTTGCTGGAATCAGAGGTTAACAGACCATCTCTTTGTTTAAGACATGGTCTCTCTATGTAGCCCTGGCTGTCTTGGAATTTGCTATTTAGATAAGGCTGGCCTCAAGCATAGAGATCCACCGTCCTCTCTGTGGTCAATGCCTGGTTTAATGGGCCATTCTTGTGTTAGCTTAGGAGATAGGAATACTGAAGGAAATGGAGACAGCATGAGCCTGGGATATGAGGCTTCAGAAAGGAGCAACTAGTCCATCAGGAACTGGGGTAAGGACCATTTTTTGGTGATATTTTGGCCAATAATCTAGCTTTATTTAGCTAAGGTCCTGCCAACCTGAAGTGATGTTAAATTGTGAGATGATGAGCAGTTTGGTAGAGGAAATTTCAGGACTGGAGAGCATTCAGGCTGGTGACGAGCAATCAGCTGTGATTGTTAAAGAGACCCATACCACTGTGACGTGCCTGGACAGTGGAGGTGTCATGATAGCAAAGCCTTACCTATCCAAGACTTCATTTTATGGAGATCCAGATTCGTCTAGAGGAAGAAAGCCTAAACTAAGGGGGCTGTCCGCTCTTTGAAAGCAGTTGCCTAGAAAAGTGCTCAGGACCAGCAGACAGAAGCTGGTTGACCAGTAGTCTAAGGTGGGCAACCTATACCTTGAGCTGGAAAATCCTGGCAGCATTGTCCAGGTGGTAGTGGTTTTGAAGGTACAGCAAATGAAAGATGAGGGGGTCGTAGAAAACAGCTGAGCTGAGGCTAGTCACTGTGTGATAGGGTCAGAGTTCTTAGAGAGTCCCTGAGCCTACTGTGTGAACCTGTGAATGTGAAGCCTCAGTTGCCATGGAAACACCAGTATAGTGGTATATTATTTGTATTTTAATAAATAAATCTTGCCTGAAGACCAGAGGCAAAGCTAAAGCCACCAGAGGTCAGGTAATGCTGACATACACTTTTAATCCCAGGATTTGGGAGACAGAGGCAGATGGATCTCTGTGAATTTAAGGCCACCCTGGGCTACACAAGAGCAATGCAGAAACAAATCCAGGTGGTGGTGGCCTTCACCTTTAATCCCTATGCTTCCCCCGAGTGCAGGGATTAAAGGTGCGTGCCACCACCGCCCAGCTAGTACTTAATGCCCTAAAAAATGCCATCACCTAAGCCTTTGGGGCATCTTATCTTTCTTGGGTTAGAGGGTCTCATGCTGACAAAAATCTAATGGGTGCTGACTGGCTATGGTAGCAGTCTGTGGCAGCTTCTTCAACTAAGATAATGAATTTGAAACCGACTTCTCTGTAGCATCTGGTGCTGTTTGATAGCATTTTACACATAGCAGAACTTTGAAAATTATAGTTGTCTAAACCCTGTACTGCTTTATCATTAAGTTCATGTCATTTATTCTGTATCTTCCTTGTCATTTTAGCACTGTCAGTAGTATCTTTACCAGGAGGGGATTCTATCTCACTTTCCATTCTTTACTCATACATAGGAACGGCTCATCACATTTTATGACAGTGTTGTAGCATTTGAGTCACGTTTCCATGTTCTACTTAAAACCCCTTTGCCAGTTCCCCCAGACACCTGTGCTGCTGCCTTCATTGAAATCTCAAAACCCTAAAGTCACCCTGGATGGCTGTAATCAACTTCTCCCAAACTCTTGGAATTGCTGATATTTTAATTCTTCCCATGAATCATAGATATAAAATGGGGGAATCTTTCAAGATATTTTCCTTTCTTTGAGACATATAGCCCAGGATAGCCCCCAACTTGTGATCTTTGTTTCTCAGCCTCTGCATGCTGGGGTTACAATCATGTGTTGCCATGCCCTGCTTCTTTATTGGTTTTCAATTTGCTTTCCCTACAGTTCATTGTCTAGGACTAGAGGGATGGTTCAGCAGTTAAGAGCATGGCTGCTCTTCCAGAGGACCTGGGTTCATCCCATCACCTGCATGACTGCCCACAACCATCTGTAACTCAAGATTCAGGGGATAGAATACTTTTTCCTGGCCACTTCAGGCACAAGGAAGGCACGCGGTCCATAAGATACATACGTAGGCAAGAAGGCAAGACATCATACCATAAATAATTTAAATTTTTTTTTTTCGAGACAGGGTTTCTTTGTAGCTTTGGTGCCTGTCCTGGAACTAGTTCTTTTAGACCAGGCTGGCCTCGAATCCACAGAGATCTGCCTGCCTCTGCCTCCCAAGATTTGTGTGCCACCACCGCCCGGCCATAAAATAAAATAATTTTAAAAACTAATTATAGAAGTCCTTATCTGTGGTAGGTTTAGCTCCGCTAAATGTATTTCTTCCATAGCGATGCCTGAAAGTTAAAATCACTGCTCTATCTTAGTATTGGCAGGCATGAAAGTGATACTGACCTTATTTTGTATTTCACTGGGTAACTAGTATCAGTGAGCAGTAATATTCTTGTGTGGTATGTGCATGTGTGTGAAAATGTGCATGCTGGTCCAGAGGTTGGCATCAGGTATCTTTCTATCGTTCTCCACTTTATTTCTTGAGAAAGGGTCTTCTACTGCACCTAGTGATCACATCTGAGCTAGACTTGCTGGGCAGTGAGACGGACAGGTCCGCTCCGAGGTCCACCTGCTTCTGCACCACCCTCCAATATGGGTTACAGATGCCAGTTGCTGTGGCTGTTTTTTATGTAGGTGCTGGGACCTGAACTCAGACCCTTAGGTTTGCACACATACTTTACCCAGAGTTATTTTCCGTACCCCAGTAGTAATATTTTAAAAGAAATCACTGTCTGTGAACAGTAGGTCTCAGCAACAGCCTTTGTGCACTAAATCTTGCAAATAGATAGATATGTTGTTATTCAGACCTTTTCATAGGGAAAAGTGACTTGGGGTGTTTCTTAGGGCTCTGGGGCTGTAAGACTGGTAAATAGCATTGGATCTAACTAGGTAGATTAACCTGCAGTGAGAGAGCTGGCTTGCACTTTTAGGCTGACCCTAGGCATTAAGCTCTCTTCTGATGTTCTAAAGATCTTGGGGAACTTTTCATGGAAGGCTGTTTTTGTGGATAGCTGTCCTGGTTGGTTTTTTGTCATCTTGACACAAATTAAAGTATCTGGGAAAAAGAAAACATAGTTAAGGAAAAGCCTTCCTCCAATTGGTCTGTAGGGAAGTCTGTGGGGGTGTTTTCCTAATGAATGGTTGGTGTGGGAACCCCACCTGATAGGACATACCCCAAGACCAAGTTCTCAGCACAAAGGAGACATTTATTTGCCCCAGAGGGTCAAAGGACAGGGAATAACAGACAGGAGATGGGGGCAGGAGTGGCTACAGGGGTGGAGAGGAAGGGATGTTTGCCTTGGAGGGACAAAGGCCTGCCTGGGGATAGAGAGGAGGCATGGCCCATGGGTGAGTGACAGTCTGTAAAGGGAAACCCCTGGGTTAGGATGAGCTGTTTTGTTTTGTTTTTTTTGTTTTTTTTTGTTTTTTTTTTTTGTTGTTGTTAATTAAAGTAGCCAAAAGGGGACTTTTCAGTACTTTGGCCCTTGATAATCAACCTCAGGAGGATGAAGTGGCCAAATAAGGGAATAGACTTTGGTGACTAGCTTTAGGAATGTAATCCAATGTTTTGCTTTGTTTTGTTTTTTTTTTTTTCCCTAGACAGAGTTTCTATGTAGCTTTGGAGCCTGTTCTGCAACTAGCTCTTGTTTGTAGACCAGGCTGATCTCGGATTTACAGAGATCCGCCTGCCTCTGCCAGAGTGCTGGGATTAAAGGCTGCCCAGCAGGAATGTAATCTAATGTTTCAACAATGTATAGGGAGTGGGCGGGGGTGGGGTGGGGAGGTGGCGGGTGTAGGGTAAGGCAAAAACTGCTGGTGCCATTTTTGCAATGCTTGGGTCTACTAGAGCCCTTCATCACCCTGGGCAGGTGGTTCTGAGCTGCATTAGAAAGCTGTCTGAGTAAGCCATGGAAAGCAAGCAGTGTTCCTTCATGGCCTCTGTTCCAGTTCCTGCATCCATGTTTCTGCCTTAAGTTCTTGCCTTGACTTCCCTTCATGATGGATGCCGAGCTGTAGTTTAGAATATTTATATTTGGCAGTATTAGTTTGTTTCAGTTACCTTGACTTCCCTTCATGATGGACGCTGAGCTGTAGTTTAGAATATTTAGATTTGTTTCAGTTATTGTCGGTTTCCTAGCACTGTTCTCTTAATTTTCTGAGACCATGTAACTCTGGCTGGCCTGGAACTCACTATTTAGACTAAACTGGCCTTAAAGGAACAGAGAATCACCTACCTCTGCCTCCCAAGTGCTGGGATTAAAGGTGTGTGCTGTTGGGCCTAGCTCCCTAACACTCTTTAAATATGTTCTTCATTGCCATCTAGTCCCTGTGTTTTGGGGTGAGAAATTAGGTGTTAATCTCATTGCGGGTTCATCCTTCATAAATTGCTTCTTTGCGTTTGAGAGCATTTGTTGGCAGGAGATACAGGTGTTTTTGCATTTGCCTGTAGTTTATTAGAACCAGGATTCCCTCTCTATCATTGCCTCTTCTACCCAACAAATCCCAGCATGTCTTGGTGGGGATCCACTTTCCAGATGGAGTTTGTTGATTTTGTTGGATCTGTAGATTTATGTCTTTCCTTAAATTAGGGAAGTTCAAATACTGTTATTTCAAATATGATTCTGCTCCTTCCTCTTGTCTCATTTTTGCATACTCATAATTGGTACATTGGTTCAATTGATGGTGTTGCAAGTTCTATGATTTATTTATTGTGCTTGCCTCTCAGATCATCATCTCAGATGGTGGTCTTCTCATTTGCAGGTCCTTTGTTTTTGCTATCTCACATCTTTTTAATTTGCATAGTGAGTTTTCACCTAGTTACTTTCACACTTAGTATTATTTTAGCTCTAAATTTTCTGTTTTCTGTTTCTTTACTGATGTTATCTTACGCATTTTTTCCCTCTTGACTTCTCTTTGTGGTCTTTGATTTCCTTTAGGTCTCCAAGCATGATTTAGAAATGTAATCTGCTACTGTAGACCTGTCTCCAGGCTGGCCTGGAATTTGGGGATCTGCCTGCCTCTGCCTCCTGAGTGCTGGCATTAAAGGCATGCGCCACCACCGCCCTGTGAAGACATCTTAAGAAAAAAAAATCTCTGGCTAATTTAGCTTGAAGGTAAATAGACAGGAAAGAGAGGAATTTGAGGAATAGAATCCTATGTTGCTATAATCCAGAGAGCAAGGATTGCAGCCAATTAACCAGAGGTGAAGTGATACTGGAGGAAAGTTAAGACCTTGCTCTTTTTTGAATCTTGTTTGAGTCAGAATCTCACACACGCACACTTGGTGCTAGAGATTGACTCCTTATGGACTCTCTGTAGCCTCAATAACCTTGGTTAGGGTTTCTATTATGTGAGAAAACACTATGACCAGAAACGACTTGGGGAGGAAAGGGTTGATTTGCTTTATACTTCCAGGTCACTGTTCATCTCTGAAGGAAAGCAGAACAGGAACTCAAACAGAACAGGAGCTGGGAGGTGGTGGAGGAATGCTGCTTACTGGCTTGCTCCGCTTAACTTGCTCAGTCTCCTTCTCCCTCCCTTCCTCCCTCCCTTCTTCCTTCCTCCCTCCCTCTCCCCTCCCTCCCTTCCTCCCTCCCTCCCTGCCTTCCTTCCTTTCTTTTTTTCCTTCCTTTTTGGTTTTTCAAGACAGGGTTTCTCTTTGTATACTTTGCTGTCCTGGAACTCTAAAGATTAGGCCAGTTTCAAACTCTGGGATCTGTGCCACCAGCCGGCAAGCCTGCTTTCTTATAGAACCCGGGACCACCAATATACCAACATATGATGTCCTCCCATAATGGGCTGGACCGTTCTACATCTATCACTAATTTAAAAAGTGCCCTACAGGCTTGCCTACAGCTGGATCTTATGGAGGCCTTTTCTCAGTTGAGGGTCTCTCCTCTCGTATGACTCCAGCTTGTGTCAGTTGACATGAAACTAGCCAGCACAGAGAGGATAAGTAAATGCTCAGATTATATGATTGTTTAGATGATAGAACAAGTGTCACAGTTGCTGAATGTGAGGGTTAGTACCTGTGTCCCCTTGTTCCTAATACAATCTAGGAAATGTGTAAGAAATTGTAAATGGTAGCACATACCGTAATCCCAGATACTCAGGGCAGGGGCTGAGGTAGGAGGAGCATGGCTTTGTGGCTGCTCTGGGCAGCTATTGAGACCCTGTTTCTAAACAACAACAACAAAAAAGCCTCTAAACTAAACAAATTAAAAATTTGAAGTTTCTGAAAGCATGAAATTGTCCAGTGCCTTATTATTCCAACGATAATCACTAAATTTCTACTCTGTTTGTGGGATAACATCTTGTTCTTTGCCAGTGCAGTTGCCCTTACATTTATCTTCCAAAGCCTTTTGGATCTGTTGCTTCTAAGTAAACATAGGAACTCCTTGTCCTCAACAACATCTGTTATGCCAAAGACATTTGATTTTTCCCTATGGTTTCTTCTACCTTTCAATTCTTGTGCCGTGAGGGTAAATTATTATGATGAATTATGTGTCAGGCAGTTTCCATGTGTTATTTTGTTATTAATATAAAGTAACAATTCCAATTTGACACACTTCAAAAGGAATTATTATAGCTAAGGCTTACATTGATAGTTTTTAATCAGAGACAATGATGTTTCTACTATAACACACTCAGTGTAAAACTAATTTGTGTTTAATAAGGCTTTAGTATATGTATTAGAAAAAAATGCATAGCACTCAGTAAATAGGTGTTTAATTGACAAACAGTATTATAGAAGAGAAATTATAGATAAGCAAAGGTGTTATGGTTTAACTGTCTTCTCAAAAAGTTATCTTATAGATTAATTGCCATTTTGACACTGTTAAAATGTACAGACTTTAAGAAGAGATTAGGTTATAGGGCACCACCTTCTTGAATTAAGGCCATGATAATTTAATAACAGTAGGTGGGGAAATTTTGGTCTTTTCCCTCCCCATACACACTTAATTCTGTCTCACATAACATTCTTCCATGTTATGTTGCAACAAAAAGCAAGACAGAAGGAAGCTTCTAGTAGTTCTAGCTTCCAGAACCATGAACCAGATGCACTCAGGTCACTCAGTCATAATTGACCTGTTATGTTGATCAGAAGAAACAGAAAGACATAGTGTGGATCCTAAGGTAATTTTGAGTCATGTAAATAAACCAGTTTATAGTCTATGATTCTGTTTTATTTACCTGTGATTTTTGTGGAGCTCAGTTATACTATAGACACTAATAGAAAAGATATAAGCTAGATGCCAAATGGAAAATTGCTTGCTCTCAAATAGTTCCTAGGTAAGAATTATAAGCCTTCGTTAATTCAATCAATACTTTCCATGTGCTCACATTCACTCCCTTGTTCATGCATATATTCATTGTTGATCTGTGTTTTCCTTCTCTATGTACTGGGGATGCTGTGTGGTCAAGGACAAAGTTCTTTCATCATTAGGTTCACCTTGGAGTATAGGAGAAGAGAAAAACAGATATTCTCAAATATTGATAAGTACTTCAATGATTAGGGAAGGAGAAGGTGGTCCTTATGGGGGTGGAGTTGAACTTAGGGCAGTGTACACCTAAAAGTTAGGAGTGGCCCCCTTGGTAAAGTGATGCTGTGTCCAGCCACATGAAGACCCGAGGGAACAGGGGCTGTAGCAGCAATAGGGCAGGGATACAGTAAGTAGAGAGAATACAGGCAGACCGGTCTGTCAGAGGTAGTCACAGGACTGTGTGTGTGCATGTGCTTGTGTGTGTGTGGGGGGGGGGCATTTGCCTAGCAGTTTGATTCTTAGGTTCATTCCCTAGCGCCACATCCTTCCAATGTGAAGTAAAGCCAGTTGAAGGTTTCCTTTCATTAGATTTGTACCTGCCTCCCTGGTGAATGTTTAATGAGATTGTTTTATAGTTAACATTCTTTATATTTGATTTTTTTTTTTAGTATTTCATTTTATTTTTATTTTTTTCTTGATATTTATTGAGCTCTACATTTTTCTCTGCTCCCTTCCCTGCCTCTCCCCTCCCCCCTTCAACCCTCCCCCAAGGTCCCCATGCTCCCAGTTTACTCAGGAGATCTTGTCTTTTTATACTTTCTACTTCCTGTGTAGATTAGATCTATATAAGTCTCTCTTAGTGGCCATATTGTTGTCTAGGCTCTCTGGGACTGTGGTTTGTAGGCTGGTTTTCTTTGCTTTATGTTTAAAGACTGCCTTTGAGTGATTACATGTGATAATTGTGTCTGGGTTACCTCACTCAAAATAATGCTTTCTAATTCCATCCATTTTCCTGCAAAATTCAAGCTGTAGTTATTTTTTTCTGCTGTGTAGTACTCCATTGTGTAAATGTACCACTTTTTTTTTATCCATTCTTCAATCGAAGGGCATTGAGGTTGTTTCCAGTTTCAGGCTATGACAGACAAAGCTGCTATGAACATAGTTGAGCACATGTCCTTGTGGCACGATTGTGCATCCTTTGGATATATATCCAAAAGTGGTATTATTGGGTCTTGAGGAAGGTTGTTTCCCAATTTTCTGAGAAATCGCCACACTGACATCCAAAGGGGTTGTACCAGCTTGCATTCCCACCAGCAATGCAGAAGTGTTCCCTTTTCCCCACAGCCTCTCCAGCATAAGTTGTCATCAGTGTTTTTGATCTTGGCCATTCTCACAGGTGTAAGAGTTGTTTTGAGTTGCATTTCTCTGATGACTAAGGATGTTGAACATTTCCTTAAGTGTCTTTCAGCCATTTTAGATTCCTTTGTTGAAAGTTCTCTGTTTAGATCTGTACTCCTTTTTTTTTTTATTGGATTATGTGATCTTTTGGTGTCCAATTTCTTGAGTTCTTCGTATATTTTGGAGATCAGACCTCTGTCTGATGTGGGGTTATTGAAGATCTTTTCCCATTCTGTAGGCTTTCATTTTGTCTTGTTGACCGTGTCTTTTGCTTTACAGAAGCTTTTCAATTTCAGGAGGTCCCATTTATTAATTGTTTCTCTCAGTGTCTGTGCTGCTGGGGTTCTATTTAGGAAGTGGTTCCCTGTGCCAATGCGTTCAAGTGTACTTCCCACTTTCTCTTCTATAAGGTTCAGTGTGGCTGGCTTTATATTGAGGTCTTTGATCCATTTGGATTTGAGTTTTGTACATGGTGATAAATATGGGTCTATTTTCATTTTTCTACATGTTGATATCCAGTTATGCCAGCACCACTTGTTGAATATGCTTTCTTTTTTCCATTTGATATTTTTTGCTTCTTTATCAAATATCAGGTGTTCAAAGATGTGTGGATTGATATCCAGGTCTTCTATTTGGTTCCATATATTTGATATTTTAAAGGAAGCAACTATGTTTGATTCACTAGTGACATTAAGTCATTATTATAAATCTTCAGGTTTGTATCAATTTATATTTTTGTCACAATTTTATGATTTTGTCCCTAGCTTGTACTTAATTAAGAATGTTTGATTGTCTTGATATAATAAATACTGTATTCTTTTTAGCTTGCTAATCGTTTTTTATTTTGTTATTTTTTTTTTTCCAGACAGGGTTTCTCTGTAGGTTTGGAGCCTGTCCTGGAACTAGCTCTTGTAGACCAGGCTGGCCTCGAACTCACAGAGATCTTCCTGCCTCTGCCTCCCAAGTGCTGGGATTAAAGGCATGCGCCACCACTGCCTGGCTTAGTTTGCTAAACTTATAAAAGTAGAAAATACACTGTTCTATTCTTTCTAAGTTTATAGCCTAGTTGGAAAAAGAGACACATAAAATGAATGTTACAGGTTTACTGTAAGCCACGAGAAAAGTATCTATGTTTTCTGAGCATTAAAAGATGGATGAGGGCATGGGTTGATGGCTTGGTGGTTATGTGCTAGGCGTGAGAACTAGAGTTCCAATCCCCAGAATGCCACCTGAATGACAGGTGGGTGTGGCTGAGTGCTTACAGTTCCACCCTGGGGTCTGAGAGCAAGCTGGCTAACAAAGTCAGCCAAATCAGGGAGCTTTGGTTCCTGTTGAAAGACAACTTTGCCTCAACTAGTAAGATGCAAGAATGACCAAGGATAATTACCAATATCTGTCTTGGGTCTCCACATATATGCACACGTGTGTGCTTTTTGAAACAGTAACAAGAGTTAACACCGTTTAAACCAAGGATCCTGATATTGTAAAGTGTATTTTGAAAGAGCTTATGATTTCTATGTTTTGTAAATTTCCATGCATATATATTACGGCTTAATATATATGCAGAAATTGAAATGTTTTTTTAAGCTAACGGAAGAAAATCATATCTCGCTGTTATAGATAGTCCTGGACTGAGCATGTTTCCATCACAGTTTTTCAAGCTATTGCAAAAGTAACATGCATTCAGTAGAAACAGTACTTTACACTTTGAATTGTGATCTCTGCCTCAGCAGTTAATATTCTTAATGCTGGGCAATGACAGCACGCCCAGCTTATCAGCCATAAGTTTATAGGTCAGCACCTATACCCTAAAGCATACTCACTGCGAAACTGTGATATTCTATAGCTTACATACAGTAAGTGTATCTTTTTTCATTTTTAAAATTGATTTTTATTGAGCTCTACATTTTTCTCTGCTCCCCTCCCTGCCTCTCTCCTCCCCCCAGTAAATGTAATTTTATTTAGCATATTGTCAACGTACTACGAGAGTAACTGCATAGGGATGCTGACTTCATATTTGCCTTTCCCCTGTCTGATTTCTTTCACCTTTTGTTCTCCGTACGTGAGGTTTACATGAGGCGGGAAGAAGGTAGCTGTTAGAATTGGATGGTGTAGCTGCGGGATTGGTCCCTGTGAAGCATCTGCTTGTGATGCACAAAGCCCTGCAAACAATGTAAACAATACTGTAAAAGAATTGCTCGTGGAGAGGAGGCTTTTAAGTTAGTGTAGCCAATGTGTTCTTTGAAAACAGTGATTATGGTTATTAAAAGGGAAGCAGAGGGCCAAGGAGACAGCTTGGTGCTATCTTACAACCAATAGGACTGAATAGGGCCCCACACAAAGAAGACAGGGAAGGTGGTATGCTTAGACTCTCAGCATTGAGATTCATTCGTTCATGCTTGGATTATAATTAACATTTTGAAATTTTATAAATATCAAGTCATCATGTCACCCACATCAGTGTTCAACCAAGAGATTAGACATTTGAATCTAATTGAACATTGGAATCTGATTGCCATTTACTACTACACATGATGTGTATTTATGGTAGATATTCTGTCATTTATTACTTAACACCATTCAAAAATATAAACATTTCAAAATATTTTATGACTGAGAGATGGCTTATGGAGAAGAGCACATAATATACTCTGGCAGAAGCCCGAGTTTAGGGTTCTCAATAGCTATGGTAGATGTCTCTGTAAGTCCAGCCCCAAGGGTCTGATGACTCTGGCCCTGTGGGCATATACACACAAATGCACAAACTCCCCCCCATTTCAGACCCCCCCCCACATAATTAAAAGTAAAAAATAAATCTTAAAAAAGAAAAGATGAGTATCATGGGTTGTGAGCTCCTTTAGGACAAAACTGTCTTTCCCCCATGCCTGTTCCTGATGTTGGGATTTAAGCCCTCAATCTTGTCTGCAAAATTGCTCAATTGACTGACTTTTAAAATGTATTTTTGTAGACATTGCTTCTGTATTCAACAAATGTTTATCCAGCATAATTTTCCAATACTGTTACTCAATTATCTTCTGTTTTCTAAAGTGCCATTTAGAGATAAGATATTAATAATTTTAGACTTAGGGACCAATAGTAAATTACCATAAACAAGAGTCACTTACATCCTTGCCATACATTGAACTCTGGCCAAAGAATTCTAAACAGTTACAGCTCTAGACGACTTCTCCTCCTCCTCCTTGTTCTTCATCTCCTCCCTCTTCTCCTCCTTGTTGTTCTCCTTCTTTCTTCTGTTTTTCAAGACAGGGTTTGTCTGTGTAATAGCTGTGGCTGTCCTGGAATTCGCTCTCTAGACCAGAATGGCCTCTCACACAGAGATCTGTCTCTGCCTCCTGAGTGCTGGGATTAAAGGCGTGCTCCGTCACTACCTGGCCCTAGACCACATGGTGATGTGGGGCTTGTGTGAAAGTCAATGTGAAGAGAATGCTGGAGTTGTCATCTGGAGTCATACTTGCATTTTTGATAGCTAACCCTCTGTAGTCTTAGCCATTTTGTCTCAACTGCTGCACTGTGATCATTTACAAGTGGAATATTGACTTATTTGGTAAAATGAAGCTTGTAGCTGTTTTGGACTACTTTTGCATTGGTCAAAGCACCCAACAGAAACAACACAAGGGACAAAAGGCATGGTGGAGTTGGTGACAAGGAGCGTATGATAGACTCCTTAATAGATGCCAGCGCAGAGCAGAATCTGGGTACTTGTAACCTGCAGGCTCTTTCCACCTGGTGCATACCTTGCTAAGACTTCATATAGCCCCTCTCCCCCATGCTGCCAGCCGACTCTGAGCAAACACTCACCTCAGAAACTTGTGGGGGAACTTTAGACTCAAACCTTAATATTAGTTATCCTATTTTTCCAATGAAAATGAATAAAGTATTTGAGTCAGAAATGATTCAGGAGGTCAAAGACCTTAAGTAGAGGAACATGTTTCCCCCCCCCAAAGAATTAAGACTTTATCATGCTTGAATGAGTGTAACACTTAACCAATTTAATTATTTCTCCAGTTGAGTATAGCGTTAATGGCAAATAAGTATTGAGGAATTAAAAAAGCTCTGGAATATGATTTTAACTATTTATTATCATACTCTTTAAATGGAAGAAATGAAGCAAGCTACTTGAAGTTGACCTCCCCTTTGTTTCTTAAAATTAATTAAATTGCTCTAAAAATTAATATCACTAATTTTAAAAACATGTTTGGAGTAAAAATCATTTCAGAATATTACTTATATTCTAATTTCACTTGTAATAAAAATTATTTACTTCACTTGCTTTATACTTCTGTCCAGGGATAAGTATTGTATCATGGGAACAAATGAAGATTTTTTTAGGTTTTTACTTTATGTGTATGTGTGTTATGCTTTTTATATATATCAGTGTACCGTGTGCATATCTGGTACCTGCTGAGATCAGAGGAGTGTGTTGGATCCCCTGACACTGGAGTTACAGATGGTCGTGCTGGAAAGTGAACCCAGGTCCTCTGCAAGAAAAAGTGCTTTTAACCACTGAGCCAACTCTTCAGTCCCTAAATATGAACTTTTTATTTGAAATTATGAGAAATCATTGTGCACGTTAACAATATAAAATATCAGTACAATTTTCATTTAACTGTGGCCCCTTTGTTAAATGAAGTACTCTACTGATTTTTTTCATTGACGAGTTTTCATATGACTACTTTCTTGATTGCAGCCAAGATGCACTATCTCCTTGGAAGTGATATTAAGTAATGGTTTCCTTGGCATTGCAATACATTAAAAAAAAAAAAACCACTTATTATTTTACATGCTGCCATCTCCTCCTTTTTTTTTTTTATCATCTCTCCAGTCGTGTTATGTTTAAACAAGAAGACAGTATCTCCCCTGTCATTTCCTTTTTCCTACCAAGGGGTACTTAGAGAATGTCTCTTCATGGCTGAGAGAATAGCAGTGCAGGATCCATTTTCAAAGTTCTGACTTGGCCTTTAGTATTTGGGCAGTTGTGTAATGCACATACCTGTTGGAGAAAAGTCACTCTTAGTTTTCCTTTGTTTTATTTTGCTATAGTGCTTTGTCTTGAGTCGTAAATCTCAGGATTAAGATCTTTAAAAGAAGGACAACCTCCGTAACTTCTCATCTTTAGGGAAGGATGGTACTGTATTAGACATAAAGCTGAAGGGGCTTAAAATGCATTGTAAGTCCACTCACTGTGCTCACTTTGGAGAAAAGAAGCCTAAGAGTGACACAGATTGTCACATTAGTGCCTTAATTCTGTATTTAGTATTCTTTTCTGAGTATTAGGTGACTTTTTTCCTTTTTGGTGTTTTCTCTTGCTTATATTGTTTTAATAAAATTCCTGTCTGATTTTTGTGCTTAAAGTCACCAATTTCCACATTAGATAGGAAATCCTGGCATCTCTGGATTACACTCTTCTGACTCCAGGCAGTCAGCCCTAACAGGCCAGTTGACCTTTCCACCACTGCCACCTCCAGCTCAGCCTGAGACAGCTCTGCTGTTCACTTAGCACTTTCTGTTTCCAGGACCATGCCTCCTCTTCTCAGACTGTGGGTAACATTGCTCCATTAACATATCTGAAGTCATGATTTCTTTTTCTCACACTTATTTACACTGTTCCCATTTTGTGGAAAAATCTTTCCATCTCTATGTGTAGTCAAATGCTGCACATCCTAGAATACCCAACTCCGATTCTATTTTCTTCTGGGTTTTGGCTGAAAGGGAGTGTGAATTGCAAAATCTGTAGTCAAGTGGCTTCTGTATCATTTGACGCTTGGACACTCAGTGTTGTCTTATTGTGGAATGCCAGAGCAGGAAGGGTGTAGACTCTTCCACTCACTTGACTTTCTGGGGAGTAAATGACTTTCTGGACCAGAGCTCTAAACAGATGCAGCTCTCCTAATTTCAACTCTGGAATGCTCTCCTCTGTGTTTTACTCCCCTCCCTGGAAAGGAAGTGTCTTGTCGTTTCAGAAGAGAGAATTCGTTATTTGCTTAACTTGAGACCAAGAACCTTGCTTTAAACTCTTTAGTACTCCTCATAATAGTTTACATGTCAACAGTTTGCTTGTCAATCCTTCTTACTTTTCAGATAAGAACAATGATGTAAATCTGCCATGGTTATAATACTTGTCATCTCAGTGCTTGGGAACCCAGACAAGAAGCCCCTGACTTCAAAGCCAGTCCAGGTTATTTAGTGAACCATGTCTCACAATAAATACATAAAATAGACCAAAATTTTAAATCAAAATATATGCCCATTTGTAAAGATATTAATTGACCAAATATCACGATGTATTTGTTTAAAAGGGATGGGGTAAGTGTTAACTTGTGTGTCTGCGTGTGTGTAATATATATAATATTTTTTTTAAAGGCAGAGTCTCATATATTCCAAGCTGGCTTTGAACTGAGGGTAGCATCGAACTCCTGATCTTCCTGTTTTTATCTCCAGTGGGATTATTGGCTTATATTGCCTCACAGTTTATGTGGTGTTTTGGGTCAAACCCAGACCGTTTTTATATACAAGCACTTTACCAAGCGGGCTACCTGCCCTGCCCCAGAGGTATTTTTAATAGTGTTGATAGTAACCATTTATTCCTAAAGCTTTATTGAACACAGAATAGTGAGAAACAACAAAATGTAATTGAAAAAAATTCATTCTGTTTTGGATTTGGCTTGTTTGCAGTGTTAATTTAAGTACAAAACTAGTCATTACATTATTATTGTAATGTAAATTTCTAAGGAGAGGAGCAATTATTAAAAATTTTTTTTTAGTGAATAAGGATTTATTGTTTTTGTGGATAAGTATTTATTGCAGGAAAGTGTGTGTATGTATGTATATATACACACATACTATATATATGCTGTGAGCAAGGAAGGTACTTGATCTATAGCACCGCCCCCCCATGTGGCAGATTTTATTATGATTTTATATTTATTAGAGATATGACAATTCTTTAGATTATTTAATATTTTGTTATGTTTATATATGAGCATGTGCATGTCATATTATGTGTGGAGGTCAGAGGACAACTTGTGTGAATTGGTCTTCTCCTTGCACCATGTGAGTCCAGAGGATCAAGCCCAGATGCTTGGTGGCGAGACCCTTTACCCACTGAGTGACCTCACCAGCAGATAAATATGGTGGCGTCCCGTTGTTTCGGTTCATCAGGCATCAGAACTGCCTTTGTGAAGTCTTGGGTTGTACATATTGTTCTAAATATGCCCGTTTTAAAGTATGTAAGTAAAGCTAGAACCATAGGACATACATGCCTCCATAATTCCTTTGCAATGCACAGTGAATAATATTAAACGGGGCATTAGAGAGCAACTTAAATACCTCTTGGGTAAGTAAAGCCTGGGCTTCATGCCTGTAGTTGAGGGATTCATCATCTGCTGGAGCTGTATTGCAGAGGTGACACCAAGGTGAAAGCAGGCTTGCAGAATGGTTGGAAATCATTGATATTCTAACTTGGAGGCCGTAAATGGCTCAGTGGCAGATGGAGTCTTTGTCAAGGAAGAAAAATGGCAGCTTTCTGGTGCAGAGATGGTTTGCTAGCACCTTAGCACACAGGCTGTGACCTTCTCGGATTCCCAGGCTCTTGTAGCCTAATAAATTGTCCTCGGCTTTTATTTCCCAAAAGTAGATAAATAGTAGTCATTACATCTGAGTCCAAATTGAGGTGTTTGGTTATGAAGAAACATAAACATGTTTTATTGTCTACTCTTTAAGGAAGTAGGCTTTTAAGAGAATTTGCATTTCTTGTCATCAGAAAGCCTGTGTTTCTCAGTCGATTTGCAAGATTAAAAGCACCTAGTATAGTTTCAAAATCTTTGTTTTAGGATAAAAGAATATTACAGTTTGAAGGTATTAGAAAATCTTAGCCCGACACATTCAGTTTACAGATGAAGAGACCAAGTGACTTAGGCTGATGTATTCAGTACCCATTTGCCAGTTCACTGTTAGGTCTCAAACCTAGGACAAGTGGTGCCTATGCCAGGTTCTCCCAGCATCCCTCACTCCCTACCCTAAATTTTTTCAGTCCAGTGGCTGGACCGTCATTCCCTCAGCTGCCCTTCCCTTCCAGCCATTTCTGTCTGCCCTTTACCCTCCTGGTCTCTCGGTGTCCTGGTCTCCTGGCTCTCCCCGTTCCCCTCACACGTCCCCCATGATCATGTCTACTGTGGAGTCGTCTCTCAGATATCTCTGCCTCTGTCCTCTCCCTCGTGTCTGTAACAAACCTTCTCCACCAAACCTCGGAGCAGTCATGCTCTCCTTTCTCTCTCTCCTTTCCATTGATTCATGACTCACAGATTAATGGATTATGATTTGTTGTACTTACAAGTTATTTTTAATTTTGGAGATATTACTTTAAGTAAAATTAAAAATTACCATAGAAGGAACACACTTAGCTGCATAAAGAAAATAACTGTAGCCTTTCATTTATTATTCAGTTTCAAGTATTTTTATTATTAAGAATTATAGTTTTCATTCTAGTCTGATCACTAGAGTGAATAACAATTTTGCACTTGTTTATACATGGACAATGAAGCGATGTGGTACCAGCTTTGTTATCTCCTAATAGTGTGTGTCTTAACCGAGCCATGCAGACAAGTCTCAAGCCTAGCATGGTTCATCCTACAGCTCCGGACTTTCTGCTGCTATGGGAGCACTGTGCATTCAGCAGTTACTTTACTTGGAAGTTTGATCTTTTTGCTGTGCTCACAGTCCATGGGAAGAGCCAGAAGTGTGCCACAGTCTGTCAGCTGTGAAGTCACGAGGCTGAAAAGCAGTAATCTGTATTACACTGTGTTGCTAACCTGATTTCATCAGTGAGATTTCAAATTGCATTTCTACCCAAGACATTTTACCTTCCATTGGTTTATTGGGATATAACCTGATTACGAATTGAGCAGCATTTGTTTTATGTTGTGAATTTTAGAAATACTACATTTAATGTTAAAATAAAGAGTTTTGTAGGTTGTATTCTGAAATATTTAGAAAAATTGTCATACACGTGAGAATTTATTTTTGACTTCTAGTGGAATGTTGATGCCTATGAGAGTTCATTATCACGTAGAGTATGTTCAGTTGAACAACTAACCTTTTTGGAGAGTAATGGCAGAATGAAAAATGGAAACACCACATACCTAAGATCTATTATAGCACTTGGCAGTCTCTAGACCAGTGGTTCTCAACCTCCCTAATGCTGTAACCCTTTAATGCACTTCATTAAATGTTGTGGTGACCTCCAACCATTTTCGTTGCTACTTCCTATCTAATTTTGCTACTATTATGAATTGCAATGTAAACATTTGTGTTTTCTGATGGGGTTCGGTCACCCATGTAACAGGGTTGTTTGTCCCCCATAGGGGCCATAACCCGCAGGTTGAGAAGGGGTGATCCAGAGTTAGAGAAAGGCCCCTAGCTTAGAGGGTGTGCGCTTTTGCATCCAGAACTTCAGAGACTGACTTGTCATCCAGTGTCTGCAAAAGTGCAGCTAAAGGAGATGTACTAATGTGCTGTCTGTGTATAAAGCTAAGAGTATGAGTCTTAAAATTATTTTAAATGAGAGAAAATAAGTTTGAGCTAAAAGTTTCCAAAATCCTGAAATGATTTTTTTTAAATTACAACATTGCTTGGCCTATTAGCTTATGCATATTTCGAGCTCACTCTTATCTCTTAATTTAACCCATTTCTATTACTTTATATTTTACTATGAGGTTTGTGGCCTACCGGCAAGGTTTCAGCTAACAGCTCACGTCTTTCCCCTCTGGCGGCTACATGTCATCTTTCTCCTTTGTTGAAATAACTTTTTAAAAGCAACAAACCCCAGTCCTGTGTTTTATACAGAACGTAGATATGAAAAATGTGAACCAGAATATCCTTGTGAATATGCTGATAAGTAGCTATTTCACCTGTTAACTACTTCAGTATTAAATCATTATACTCAGACGTTAAATGATAGTCACTGAGTTATTCAGCACCTGATTAATAAGTACCTATTTATAGAAGTGGTAAGATTAATCACTGGACAACACAGACTTTAGTTTGTGTGACTTATTCTATGGGTAAAGGACAAAATAATGTCTAATATGCTGTGTGACAGTCAGTACTGTGAAGAAAAACGGAACCTTCTTTCTAAGTAATGCTCCATACAACCAACATCTGACAAAACTATTTTGGAAAACTGGTTAGACAACAAGGATCCTGCTTGTGATCTCAGCATTCAAGAGGCAGGAGGACTGTCATGAAGTTGAAGGCGGTCTAGGCTGCATAGCGAGCTCCAGGCCAGTCTATAAAACAATGTGAAACCCTGTCTCAAAAGCAGATAGGCCAGGCACATTCTGGTAATGGCAGTTTGGAAAGCTTAAACAGGAAGGTTGTGAGTTCAAGGCTAAGATCCTGTCTCGAAAGAAGGGATGGAGGGAGGGAACAACGAAGAAGAGAAGAGTGGTGGGGAGGGAGGGGAAAAATTAAAAAAAAATGTTAAACAGACTTTGTGTTATTTAGCAGTTCTTTCTGGGCATCTTTTACAATACTAATGTGTTTATGAATCTACAACATATTTGACCCTTCAAACACTATCTTAGGCGACTGCGTCCTTCGTCTGCAGTTAATGCCACTAGAGGCTAACCGCAGGCCCGTGAGGTGCTTTCCAAACTGGCTGTTGCAGTCTCTGCTTTCCCGTGGCAATCCCTCCTGCCTGTTCTTTCATCGAGCTATTCTGGAAAACAGAATTGGCAGTTTATTTCTCTCTCTCTCTGTCTCTCTGCCCTGTCTTCCTGTCTCTCTCTCTCACACACACAAAGGCACACACATGCTATTATATACCTAGAAGTCACATTTCTGACCATTTATTTATCTCACAAAATAAAAAAAAAGCTTATGTATACATAGGAACTTGAATATGTCCATAGTAACTTTATTTATGATATACCCAAACTAGAAACAACCAAAAAGACTAACAACACATGAATAAATACAATATTGTATATCCCTACATGGAGCACTACTAAGCAATAGACGGCCATTAACTACTGATACATCCAACAATTTGCTTCCATGTCAAATATATTTGATTAAAGTAAATGAGCCAATCATAAAAGGCTATTGTATGATTTCATTTCTGTCCTGTCTCAAAAGGGCATATATGACAGCAATATATAAGCCAAAAAAAAAAAAAACCAAAAAACAAAAACCTGTGGCTATTAGGACTTGGAGATGCAGAGGAGAAGGACTTGAGTGTAACTTAAGAGTACAGTGAGAGGCCTTTCTGGTAGTTTTGGTTGCATGCAAATACGTTTGTAGCTAGCTCTTGGGTTTTTTTTTTTTTATTTTTATTATGTATTCAGTGCTCTACCTGCATATATCCCTGAATGCTAAAAGAGGGAACCAATTCTCATTACAGATGGTTGTGAGCACATGTGGTTGCTGGGAATTGAACTCAGGACCTTTGGAAGAACAGGCAAAGCTCTTAACCACTGAGCCATCTCTCCAGCCCCTAGCTCTTGGTTTTGAAGTACAGGCACCATATACAAGGTATAGTCACTAGGGAAACAGTGACTGATGCGTGACTGATATGTGACTTCATTGTATCATCTTGTCATTGCCTACAAATGCAGTTATCAAAAGAAAATGCTTTTAAAAACTGCTGTACTGTGAATGAATGAGGGCACCTTGCACATGCTAGGCAAGCCGTCTTATCCTCCAGCTTTTTTTTTTTTTTTTAACTTTTTGTTTGTTAAGAGTCTCACTAAATTGCCTAATCTGTCCTTGCTATCACTCTTTGTCTAGGTAGCCCTTGAACTTGGAACCTTCCTATCCCAGCCTTAGAGTAGCTGTTGTTACAGGCCTTTGCTGCCAGACTGGGTCAACTCTTCCTGCTTTCTGTTTACTTCTGAGAGTAAAAGTATTCACTTCCTCATTCAAGCCAAGACTTTATCCATACTTTACGATTTGTGTAGCCTTCTACCTCCTCCACTGTTTCCCTCATGCGTATTTTTCTTCATTGTCAGCTGTAGACTTGCCCCATCCTAAATAAGAAGATAAACAGAAGCATAAGGGTTATTCCATCACTGACGTCTCTCAAGTTGAGTTGGCATAGAAAAATTATCAGTCTCATTCTTTTTAACTGCTGTGTGCTATTTCATAATAGAAACATGCTATAGGGTCTGGAGAGATGGCTCAGAGGTTAAGAGCACATGATGGCTCACCATCTATAATGCAATCTGGTGACCTCTTCTGGCATTCAGGCAGAACATAATAAATAAACTATTTTAAAAAGGGCGGGGGGGGGGCTGGGCTGTGGTGGCGCACGCCTTTAATCCCAGCACTCGGGAGGCAGAGGCAGGCGGATCTCCATGAGTTCGAGTCCAGCCTGGTCTACAAGAGCTAATCCAGGACAGGCTCCAAAGCCACAGAGAAACCCTGTCTCAAAAAAAAAAAAAAAAAAGAAACATCTTCTAATCTTTTATTTATTTCACAACATTTCCAGCCTTTTCACTCCACCTTCAGCCTACAATTTAGTTTCTTAGTATGATTCTTTATGACCACATTTTCAGAGCTTTCCTTGATTAGATATCTATAAGTGGAATTACCATGTTATAAGTTTCATGCAGTTTTTACTTTATAACATACCTACTAGCTTTGTATTGTCTGATAGCTTTCTATATTTATTATACCAGTTTACACCACCTGTGTCAAAGGATTTCTGGTTCTGCATGTTAAGTATTTGCTTAGTTCTTCCTTTCCTAGTACCTGTCTAGAACCTGTTATAAATTCTAACAGATTTTAACATGCAGGTTTCTATGGCCGTATGACTGAACTTTCCCAGTCTTGTCTGATATTAGAAGATAAGCAGAGTCTTGTTTGCTTAGTGTTGGATGAGAGGTTTTACCTCTATAATGTATATTTACACATATATGTTTTATATAATCTGTATATTATATAGTATGTATTTTGTTTATTATTATAAATCTGCAATATGTAATTTTCTTTACTCTGATTTGTCAAAATATTAAAAACGTATTCTTTATTTTTGTAGCTTTACTATTTATCTGTTTGTTTGTTTCTTTTTTTTCAAGACTCTAATTACAGAATCCTATTCTTTCTTAAACTAGCTCAGTAGACAAAAATCCACAATATCCTTCCTTCTCAGAAAGTCATTCCTGGCCTAGTGATGGCGGCACATGCCTTTAAAGCCAGCACTTGGTAGCCAGAAGCAGGTGGATGCCTGTGAGCGCCAGGCCAGCCTGGTCTACAGAGGGAATTCCAGGACAGTTATGACGGTTATACAGAGAAACCCTGTCTTGAAAACCAGGAAGATGCCAGGCGGTGGTTGCACATTCCCACTTTAGGCACAGGCAGGAGGATCTTGGTGAGTTCGAGACCAGCCTGGTCTACAGAGCGAGTTCCAGGACAGGCTCCAGAGCTACAGAGAAACCCTGTCTTGAAAAATAAAATAAAATATAAACAATAAAAAGAAAACCAAAAAGGAAAAGAAGAAATTCACTCCTGATCCAGTTTGTCCTAGTAAAACCATTAGGTCTGTATTTTTGTATGAGCATATGTGGGTGTGCATATGCCATGGCCAGCTTGCAGAATCAGAGTACGAGTTGGCCCTCTCCTTCCCCTGTGTGAGTTCTGGCATCTAACAGATTGTTTGGCAGCCGCACCTTTACCCACTGACCATTTGTCTGGTCCTTGTTATTAGATCCTTTAGCCAATCCTTATTCTAAAAGCAAACCACAGCCTCAAAAACCGTACCTGTACTTTTGAGGTGCCTTGATTTTTACTTTTCTCTCCCCTCTGTACTGGTCTTCATGGCATTTTATTTAAAGAAAGGACTCCTCCTTAAACCATTTAAAATTGTTCCCTTTAGCTACTTAATCTATTGTCAATCTATTATGGAGGGTTATTAGTCCTTCCCTTACTTCTTGCATGAGTGCAAATTTCCAAAGAGAAATCCATATGAATGAGGCTTTAAATAATTAAGCAGGAGGTAGTCAGTAGATTTGGGTACCACAAATGGCTGGCTATGAGTGTTTCAGTGTTTCATGGACTCATGAGGAGATGCTGTAGTATCAAAATGACTGGAATGAGTACATTAATGTACTTTGTACATTCTTTTCTTTCTTTCTTTTTCTTTTTTCTTTCTTTCTTTTCTTTTCTTTTTTTTTTTTTCAGTTTTCAAGACAGGGTTTCTCTGTAGCTGTAGAGTCTGTCCTGGAACTCACTCTGTAGACCTGTAGATCAGGCTGGTCTCGAACTCAGAGATCCGCCTGCCTTTGCCTCCCATGTGCTGGGATTAAATGTGCGTCACCACTGCCTGGCTATTTTTCCTTTTCTTTTCCATTCTTTGTCTCCTCCCTCCCTCCCTTCCTCCCTCCTTCTCTCCTCTCTCCCTCCCTGCCTCCTTTCTTTTTGATTTTCCAAGATGGGGTTTCTCTGTGTAGTTAACCCTGGCTGTCTTGGAACTTGCTCTATACACAGATTGGTCTTGAATTCAGAAATCCACCTGTGTCTGCCTCCCAAATTCTGGGATTAAAAGTGTGTGCCCCCATTGCCAAATCATAGTCTTAATCTTTAAAGCACAGAAGATTCTGGTTGGTAAGTGTGGCTGAGTCTGAGAGTTTGCATTTCGTAAAAGTCCTTTCAAGGGCTTTTTGCTGTCCCCTGTGTTTGCTTAGCTAAGAGCCTGATAAACTCCTGAGTGGTCCCCCTAGAGTTACTTCCTTTGCCCCAAATAAAAGTAATGTTTTCACATTGATACAGACTTTGGTTTTGTTTATTTCTGTACAGTTTCATTGATATTTTGCTAATTAATGGAGATTTGTGCATTTTAGTAAGTATTGATTATGGGTTAGTTATTGCTCTGAGGTTCTAACATCTGTTTAAAACCATCCTTCAGGGTCATCATCATGATGCTTGAACAGTGTAGGTTAACCGAGGACTAGATCAGTGTGCTTCCCTGCTGAGTGACCCTGGCAACCCCCAGAGTTTATAGTGGCCTCAACAGCTGTGAGCCAATCACAGGTAGCTCCCAGAAAGTTGAGCTTCACAAGCAGTATTTCATTTATTTTTCTGGTAGAATTAGAATTCATAATTGCTCTTCTAATTTAGACATAAATGTGTTACTAACGTGGCAATAGGAAACAACTTCTAGTTTAACTTTGGCCATATGTGGGCTATAGGCACTGCCCTCTGAAAGGTGAGAGTTGGTGCCCACAACCAGCCTTGTCTGCACTGGAGTGAGTGGAGACTGGTGCCTCTGAGTGGACAGCCAAGGGGATGGATGGCTCTATGCTTAACTAGATGGTACTTCAAAGGGTGAAAATCGACTGGGTGTTCATACTTCAAGTTTAGTAATACCAAATATTGTCTTATTCTACTCATAACAAAATCATAAATGTTTGAGTAAAGTTTCAGAATTATTTCATTTTTGACAAATGGGAATTAGTAATCAACATATGTAGACCCCAAAGTAAAACCTTTTGGGAGAAATATGTTTTTTATTTAGAAACATTGAACTAATTTTCATGCTGATAGTTAATATACAGCCCTATATTATTACATGTAATAATTATCAGTAGTAGAAAGTTCTAGAGGACTTATTAAAAGTGACTTAAAATTTAATTAATATTTCTTAATTCTTACTCATCATTCACATTGTACTGAAAGTGTGCATATGGAATTTACATCAAATGTTGATCAAATTTTCCCACCAGATCTAACTTGGCTTTAGAAGTAACCCTTTTTTGTTTCTTCTGGTTGCAGCCATTGATTTTCTTTTTAAAGGTACATTAATAGTGCTGATGAAGCAGTACATTAAAAATAAATGTGGGGAATAAAAAGCAATGCTGTATAATATTAGAGTCTCGGTTTTCCTTTCCCAGTAAATTCTTCAATCTAAAGGGCAAAAATGCTGAAGTGGTCAGGGGGAAAAAAAGGCCAAAGAAGGAACAAATGATGCAAAAAGAAAATGACATTGAGGTCCCTGTTTAATACACATGTATTTCAGGTTGATAGTTGCTTTCATTAGCAGATCTCATTGTTATGCAATGTCTGTTCCTCTGCAGCAAAATGGATCTTGTACTCACAGGCCCTGAGTGTGTCGCTTCTCTTAGGTACTGGAAAGGACATCTTTCTTTGGTTTACTTTTACCATTTTATTAAGGAAAAGAAGGAAAATTGAATTCCATTCTTTTGTTGTTAAATTTGTTTTTAAAAGACCTTTAGATTTGTATTATGAATATTTTCTGTTCTCTGGTGTAAACAATTATAAGGTGGTTAGTAATGCAAACATGTTAATTATAATTTTTAATTGAATAACAAACTCAATTGATTTTTTTATTAGGTATGTAAGCATATGTTTTCTAACCTTTTTGAATATTGGGAATGATTTTTTTATTGCAACAAAGTATGATAAGATCTGAAAGCTACTACCTTTTGCAATAGCAAAAATTGTATATAGAGAGCATCACAACTTGAGTTTTCATAAAAATAGATCTGAAATCTGTTTTACATTTGAGGTGAACACTAGACAGCAATGCAGACAGGCCGAGTGACTTCAGCCAGTGAATACAGGCATGGACCAAACTGGAGTGGACACAGCTGGCGTTTAGTCATTTTGCAGTTTGACAATACTTTACAAAGTCTCTTGGTTTGGGTTAATGTTATCAAAAATTGTCCCCACATGAGAATCTGGGTTTGTGTAAGTACGAATTAGTTTTTATCACATGCAAGAAATATGTGTGGTAATAACTGACCTTTTGGTTCACTTAATGCAATCCTAACAATATCTTGGCTACATTGATGAAACAGGATGTTACAATATGTACAACAGGTTATTAATGCAGCATTTTGAGTTAATATGTACTGAGGGTGTTTGCTACATATTGAGTTCTATTCATTGTGAGCAATGTTCTAAGCTATTCTAGACTTAGTGAAGGGAAGGTTTGTGGGCCCAAATAACAAGACTCCAAGAGAGGGTCTCCCTGGCCTTGATGAAACCTGAACTGATAATGAATGAGAGAGAAGCTATGGGAAGCAAAAGAATACTCTGGGAAGTCATAGGACATAAAGTTAGCATCTTTACAAGACACAGAGACCCACTCCACTGTGGCTGTTTGATTTGCTATGACATATTTATTTCACATGAAAATCAGAGTATAGCTGTGATAAATTTTAATTGTATTCAATCCAGGTACATGGCAGTTGACATATTAGGGAGTAATATTTCAGGGTTTTCTTTTTTTGATAATGTAATTGGGCATAGATTGTTTCTCTATTCTTCGTTTTGTTGTCTTTCCCTAGATTAGTAACCTAAAAAAGTAAGCCCTACGTGTGCAAACACAAACGTTAATTTGTTCAGGCTCCATGTGGAGATGGATTTGTCTCCCAGAATTAGGAATGCCAGACTGAATAGGAATAAAATTTATCATAGCTTCGCTCACAGGCAGACAAGTGGAACAAGCCCATGAAAGGCCACAAATGAAAGAGGGGCTGGAGTTCTCCTGTGAAGTACCTGCCTTTACATCCCTAAGTCTTCTTTCTGCCTTTCTGAAACCACACCTTTCCCTGAATATTAATGTACTCAGCCTGCAGGAGAGACTAAATTTGGAACATGAAACTGTGAATTTAGCTGGGCAGTGGTGGTGCACGCCTTTAATCCCAGCTCTTGGGAGGTAGAGGCAGGTGGATCTCTGAGTTCAAGACCAACCTGGTCTACAGAGTGAGTTCCAGGACAGACTCCATAGCTACTGAGAAACCCTGTCTCAAAAATCAAAAAGAAAAAAAAAAAAAAACAAAAACCCAACAACTGTGAATTTAACAAAGATATTTAAGGATTCAATGAGGTAAATTGGATTTTTTTTGGTCACATGACTTATTAAGTCAGTTGTCTTTTATGTTATGGCTATGACTTTTGCTGAGGAAATGATAAAGGAAGATGACATAGGAAATCCATTGTTCTCAGTAAGTTCTGTAAGTATGCTGAGAAAACTTTTATTGAAAATATCAAATTTGCCTTCATTGGGAACTAGGTGATGCTTTGGGTTTGGGAATTGGCATCTTACGGATGAGAGCAAGGATTTTGGAAATTGTCTGCTTTCCTGCTGGCTAACCAGACCTATAAGCCTCGTATCATGACATGTATGAACCTAGCAACAGCATTTCTATATTCAGTTTTACCTTGCATTGTGCTTTTCTCGCTTTTTAAAATTTGAGACAATACCTGTATGAGCTAGGTGGTTCTCGAACTCTTGATCTTCCTGTAGCTTCTTGAGTGCTAGGACTCCAGGTGGGCCTCTACATCTGGCTGTTGTTTTTCTTATTTATCTATAATTACATTAAAAGACTCTCTTTCCTACTGGTTGTGAGCCATGTCACATTCTTCTGTCATAAGATGGGACATAAGTAGTGTTTATTACAGAACAGTTTTATTTGCTCCTAAGTGTGATTGTGAGTCTGTGTGAGTGTAATGTGGGTGTTTGCTTGCAGGCACTAATGTGCCACTGTGCATGTGTGAAGGTGAGAGGGCAAACTTGAGGAATCTGTTCTTCTGTCATGAGTTTCAAACTGAGATCATTTGTTCTGGGTGGCAACCTCTTTTACTCACTGAGCCATCCCATTGGCCCTTTCATCCAACTGTTAGATCTCTTTTTAGTGTGGTTAGACTTGCCAGGGAGCAGGGCTTTTTCGGAGGCCTTTGTCTTTGTAGCCCCCATAATTACAGTTAGCTATGTTAAATGTACCCTGTGCAAGTGTCTGAGTGAGAAGATGGAAGGGATGAAATACACCTGAGGAAGGGAAAAGAGCCTTTTGTCATCTAAGTCATGTGCTGCCGTGTATATCCACTGTCCCTTTTGTCTCAACTATAAGGTCTCTTCAATATGCGCTCATTTCTCTCTCTCTCTCTCTCTCTCTCTCTCTCTCTCTCTCTCTCTCTCTCTCTCTCTGTGTGTGTGTGTGTGTGTGTGTGTGTGTGTGTGTGTGTGTGTGTGTGTGGTTGTGGAGAGTTCAAGAACAGCTTGTGGGAATTAGTTCTCCCCTTCTATCATGTTGGTCCCCGGGGTCAAATTCAGGTCTTCTGTTGTCAGCAAGCACATTAGCCCACTGGCCCATCTCTTGAGCCCAGAAGTGTAAACTCTTAGTGGGAAAGCTCACTGACTTTGGCTGCAGGAGCCACTTTGAATGGCTAAAGTATCACACTTACTTTCTGTTCCTCTTCACAGTTTTCTTTCCAAAAGTGAGCTGTCATGGGACTTGACATAGTCATGGACCTTTGAAATAGTAATCTTACATCTTAACTGTTTTGTCTCGGCACATGAATACATAGCCAGAAACTGCATGTATGGTTGGAATTGCATTTACAGTTTTCTCTGATGGACTAAGGACTGTGTTTGCTAGGTGAAAATAGGATATGTGTGTTACTGAATTTGACTACAAAATTTAGCTGGAACTCTTAACTGCTTAGTTACAGTGTTCTGAAAATTGACAGTTTCATTGTGGTAAAAGCATTAATGGCGTTAACAACTATGTTAATGTGATTCAATACTCTTTTGAAGCAACACAGTTAGTATTTATGAGCAGATTTCTGAGATTCTGTCCATCTGGCCCAGAGTCTTCTGTTCGGGTGGATTTGGATTTTGTATTGATTTTTTGTTTTGTTTTCTGTTTTTCCTCTTTCAGTACATTAGACATTATTTTGCAAAATGAGTTAATATAAGCTTAAATTAATCAACATGACTTAAATATTTGATATGCTTATATTGTAAAATGGTCTTTAATTACTCTGTGCATTAAAATTATTAAATGTTGTATTCATGAGTAGAAATATAATATTATATTTTCAGTAAATAGAAGATTTTTTTATAATTTTGGTTGTGAGCCTAGCCTTTAATGACTGCAGCACATAAATAGAAGATTTTTAAGATGAGTACAAGTTTTACAGATTTTAGAAATCACCTAGATACTTTGAAAGTAGTAACTTGTTTTTTATTTTGAGGAAGCTAAGGATTTTAGATTTTGTAGTGATAATTTAAATCAACTTCCATCCAGTTTCAAGGGACAGGGGAAAAGGCAAATTGGGTTGGAAAAACTAAGAACAAAGAAATGCAGTTTTCAGATTAACAATTGGATTCTTCTTTTTAAGTGATCAGGTGACTATTATAAATTTTATTGTATTTTTGAAAAAGGAGCTTAAAATGTAGGGAATCATTTTACCTCATGTGAACTTTTGGTTCTTACCATATTTTTCAAGATTGCTGTATATTTATACAGTAGTCTGATTGCCCTAATACAAATAGACTCATGCTTTGATTAAAAATTGAATGTTAATCCTTTACTCTAACTCAGAAATTTCTTGTACCGGCTTTTTAAAGCAGTTGAAATTAAAAGGTGATTGTTTAGCACATTTTTGAACAATTTTTTTTATTTAAAAAATTTTGTTAGCATTGCCTTATTTTTACAATTTGTTTGCCAAGCCAATGTTTCAAACCACTGTTTGAAACCTGCTTAAGGCTGTGAGCATTTTTTACTGTAAGTTGAATTCATGCGTGTCAGAAACAAATCCTTCAAAAGGGAAGGCGAAGATTCTTCTCTCCATTGTAAGGTCTGACCTCAACAGAATTAAGAAAAGAACAATTACCTGAGCCATCCCCTTACCTGACTTAGTTTCGTCACGTGAGCTTTCCGGTTACCCGGGAGCTAAGTGCTCCACCTGCCTCGCAGTTTGTTTACCAGGAAATCAAGATGTGTAAACTGCAGGAAGTACTATTTGACCCTCTCCGACAGTATCTCATTACAATAATTGCTAATCTCTGAATAAGACAGCCATGTTTTGTGAGAGAGAGGCAGTGTTAGGTAGATTTTAGGTGTTTCAAAAACAGAGCGTTGCAAATGCTAACGAATTCTGTTTTCATTATAGCGCTTGATAAAAGACATATTGTGACCTTTGGGGTCAGCAGAGCTAGGATACGATAGTAAGTATTCTTTCAAGCCTTTCGACTGAAAATATCGTGGCTTGTTGTGGAGTGCTGCCTCTGCCTCTGCTCCGAATCGAAAGGATAATGGCTACTTCCTGATTAAACCCTCTCCACAGTAAGCTGCCAGTGTTGTGCTGAATGTCTTTCTCCCGCTAACGAGAGCCTTCGCTGTTTTCTGTATCACTGCGTTTTCATTGATGAGGCTTTTAGAAGTATTTCCTGAACTTGAACTTAAATTTTGAGTAGAAACTACTGTTTTAAGTTTGGAGGATTTTTTTTTTTAATTTGAAAGTATTTCTGTTTTGTATCTTAAAAACAACCATGTCATATACCAACTGTATATTTTGGTTACAGAAACAAGCTTAAGAAAACCATTAACATGGTAAGTTATAGTAAGTTGCCACTTGCAAAAGTGCTCTCAGCAAAATCCTGAAGTAACATGTAGCAAATCATATTGTTTTCAGACTCTGGGATAGAGTCTAATTTATTTTTTATATAAGATATTTCTATTTACATATATTAACATACTGTATTGATAAATCTTTTAATTCTTATTAAATTGTTTTCATACATTAATTACAAGGACCCTGTGATATAAAATGAATGTTAAGTACGCAAAGCATAAGAAGGAATAAAGAACCGCTTAGCTTTAATCCTTGAGCTGGCAGCCACCCCATCTGTGGCCTTGGGACAGTTGTTTAAACTGCTTACCTCGTTTTCTTGTCTCCTACCCAGGTGATTAAGTAAATTGTGTTCATTTATTTATTACAGTACAAAATATAAAGGAAGCACGTTTTAGATGTGTTTTATAAAATAGGGAACTAATTGCGATCGGGAATGTTAGTATTATTAGTCTATAGAAGAGCAGGAGATTCATGGCTTTAAAATGAAATGATCATCAAATTTAAACAGAACTCTGTTTTTCTTAAACTTTCATTATGCAAGAATTATGAATATTTTTGGATACATGACTAAAATAAGAAGTAGAAAACCGATAGTTAATTCAGTCAAGTTCCAATCATGCTTCTGACATTTCTAAGGATGAGCTTGTTTATAGAATAGAGAAGAATGTGTATATTATATGCTGGGAAAATATAGGTTATTTAAATATTATCATCTTCATATTTAAGCTTTAGTCATAGGTATTTTTATGTACGAGCTAACATTTTAAAATTATTCAAAATTAAATGTAGCTTCTGAAGAAGACTATAGAATCTAAGCTAGGCAAACATTTAAAAGTATTCTGGGGGAATATAAATAATTTAGATTGTGTTGAAAGAATTGAAGTACGTTATTTTCAAAATACTTATCAAGTTCAACTTGACTCTGTAATTTTTAATATAAGTTTTTCTTGTATCTCAGAAGGTTCTAAATGATGTTTATTGTCATTATCAAAATAAAATTTACAGCAGTGCCTCTTTCATTTTGTAATGATAAGTAATAGATGCCATTTATTGTTACATAGAAACCACCGAGCTAATTTATCATTTTATAGTCATGTTAATCACATTAGGCACGGTATCATTGCTTCCATTTTCATTGCCGAAGAAATAATTGTAGAGAATTTAAATAATGTAAGTAAGGTCTTTTTGCCAGTGTCAGAGTCTTGTGAGAATCACTAGCAGAACTCAAAATCCAGAACTCCAGAGTCATACAGAGGCTTTAAAAAGGCAGGCACTTTTATATTTTGTTCACTATAAAGGCGTGCACACTGTCAATTTAGATGGATTTATTTATCAAATTTTATAGAGGACCTCCAAGGTGTCAGACACTGTAAGAAGTAAAATTACTAATAGTAGGAAGGCAAACAAAAGCCCCGTCTCCAGAGTTTACAGTTTTAGTAGAAGCAGGAAACACTTAGCAGGCTGTGATAGTGCAGTGTGGTAAGTGATAAGTACAGGCAAACACACACACAGTGCAGTGTGCTGGATAAAGTCATAGTCAGTGTGTTGTTTTCATTGAAGATTAATATTGTTATTATTACTGTTTTGATGTTCTGATGATAGCGCCTTAGAAAACGTTAGGCAGGTACTCCACCTCTGAGCTATTCCAGCCTACTTCAGTTACACATTGAATTATACATTGAATTGGACAATTCTAGATACCTGGGAAATAACAGTAAGTAAACCTTCCAAAAGTTTACTTTTATGAAACATATAGTTCAGGTGGAGATAAACTATAATGAATAATTTGTAAAATATATAGCGTGTCAGACTGTAAATGTTACTGAGAAAGAAAGAAATCTAAAGAAAAGGGAGCAGGATAATTTTTATGGCTGTTCTGGGGTCTAGAAGGACTCAACCAAGGTGTGATTGACCATTGACAAGGTAATCTTATGTGCATACCTTTCCAGGCAGAAAGCCTTTGGCAGGAGCATTACTATTATGACTTCAGGAAGTAAATCGAGGCTATGTGATAGGAGGTAAGAGTGAGGAAGCGGGGAGAGTAGGAAGGAAGGAGAGGCTGTTGACATGAGACTTTTCAGACCCCAGGTAGGACTTGATGGAACCCAGGCTTTTGCATAGATCTAGTTTGTGTTTTACAAGGACCATTCTATTGACTATGTTAAGAATAGACTGTAGTCATGGAACATTGTTACAGAGTTCTTTCATCTAACAGAAGGGAGTGGCTTGGTAGAGTTTCAACTTGGGATGTTTTGAAAGGTAAAAAAAACTGGAAAGATTGCTTGGTGATGTTCACAGGTGAGAGGGAGAGAAGATGTCTAAAAGGATGATGTGGTCCACCAGCTGTGAGATAGAGAGGTTTTCCAGGTGAGCCTGGCTGGATAGGGGTAAGGAACCAGGACTTTTCCATGGGGTACATTTGAAGTACCTAGAGATGCAAAGAGAGATGAAGGAAGGCTTCACCTAGATGATAACAATCTAAATTGATACTAAAGAATGAATTTGACTTATCTCAGCATAACAGATGTTGTCTGCTAAAACTCACAGGTGTTCCCTGTAAAAATCTTGGTACACCTTGGCATTGTCTTCGTTACATAGCTAGAGTGGCCTCCAGTCATCCCCAGAATATTATGATGATGATTTAAAAATTATTTTATGTGCATTGGTGTTTTGCTTGCATGTGTGTCTGTGTGGGGGAGTCAGATTCCCTGGAACTGGAGTCACAGACAGTTATGGGCTGCCATGTGGTTGGTGAGACTTGAACCCAGGTCCTATAGGAGAACAGCCAGTACTCCCAACCTCGGAGCCATCTTTCCAGCCCCAATTATTATTTTAAATGTAATAAAGCTGTTTATGTCAAAGAACTAAATGTTCTGGATAGTTAGGTTTTTGTAGTATTTCAGTGACCTATCATGAGCTGTACCTGAGTGTTTTAGCTGTTGGTTCTCAGCATAGTGCTGCAAGGTAGATAGTATTCTCATTTTACATGGGAGAAAGTGAGGAGAAGAGAGACTATTAATTGTCTGAGCCCTTCATGATTAGTTAGATCATTAATCATACTCTCGAGTTTAATTAAAACAAAACCAAAAACTTTTTCTTTGAGAACCAAGAAGGTTTTTGGACTTAGTTTCCATCGTGTGTTGTAATGCAGGGACTCTCTTCAGGACAAGCTTGTGGGTTCTTGGTCATGGAGTCAAGCCGTCTGTCTGTCTTTAGGAATTCCCATGGTTTCCCTGTCCCAGAAGTCCCTCCTCTCCTGCCCACAGTCCCCTCTATAGTGCTCAACAGAGTAGATGTTCAACTGTCGTCATCGTCTTCTTCATTTCTTTTCCTAATACATTGTGACCTTAGAAATCATAATTCAGTCCTCTGAAAATGATAAAATCCCAGAGATTAAGGGTGTAAGGACTTTCTAAACAATAAAGAATGTTTGAATTTGTGTTTTGTCAGCTTACACCTCAGCTTTCTTTGCCTCCCCCTTTTTGGCCTCTGGTGGTGTGGCAAGTGCTTAACTGAAAACTAGTCAAGATGCTAGTGGGTGTTCTCGATGGAGACGTGAACTGTCATTGTTGCGCTCCAGTACAGATTGGTACTGGAGCTGGCTGTTGAAACGGGCTCGCTTTGGAGACTATTTTACAAGTACCTGCCTTTAACTGGATACAGTGCTTAACATCGTAAGCAGATATTTCAAAGGAACAGCAAAGCAGTTCATTCTCCGTGCATCAGTGGCACACGCCTTTAATTCCAGCACATGGGAGGCAGAGGCAGGTGGATTTTTGTGAGTTTGAGGCCAGTCTACAAAGTGAGTTCCAGAACAGCCAGAAATAAACAGTGAAACCTTGTCTCAAAAAACTAAACAAACAAAAAACAGTTCACTCAAACTTTTTACACCTTTCTTTAAAGCCTTCTGCTTTATTGTCATACTCTAACATGTTTTATAACTATAATTTATTAATGTCATCATAGCCATTAAATAAGCTATTTAAATTATTTGGTTGTCCTCCAAAATATCTTTAAAATAATTGTATTTAAACTATCTGTAATTTCAGATTTTTGAATAACCCTTTAAAGAATTAGGGTTATATATGCTGACTTTCTGTGTAGGCATAGAAAATGTCAGCATACACATTAAATGTCAATGTATTGCTCATTTTAAAAATACTTATTTCAATAGAATCTTGTTTTTTATTTAATCAGGGAAAATGAGAGCCAAGTGGTTGCTTATGCCTAAAATTCTAGCACTGAGGTTCATTTAAAAGGATTGTCCCTGGGTGGTGGTGGTGGTGGTGGCACACACCTTTAATCCCAGCACTCGGGAGGCAGAGGCTGGCGGATCTGTGTCTGAGGCCAGCCTGGTCTACAAGAGCCAGTTCCAGGACAGGTTCCAAAGCTACTCAGAGAAACCTTGTCTTGGGGTGCAGGGGAGAATTGCATTAGGGCCTGAGGCCAGTCGAGGCTGCAATTTATTTAAGGCCAATTTGAGATACAGTAGGATACTCTAAAAAATTTTATTTCATTTATTTATTTATTTATTTAAAAAAGGGCAATCGAAATCTTATGAATTTTTCTGGAATGCTTTCCCTTACCATTTGTTATCGAAATTTTTCCTTCATGTGTTTGTGGAAGTGTAGGACTGAATTTTGTGTTGCTTTGCGTGTCGTGTGTTATTAGATCCTGTTTTGACAGCCTGAGCTACTACAAACATATTTTGGCAAATAAAATCCAAACAAATACGAAGTATGAGTATTGACTTGATAACTTAAGCAAGTTGCTTGGTGTTATGAGCAATGCATAATCAAATAATAATGTGTTACAGTAGTTTTAGAACATCAGGCATCTCAAAAAGGGTCCAAGATTAATTGCTAAAGGAGTGAGCTATATAAATAAAACACTTTGACAGTAAGGGAAATCTGGTAAATAGAATGCCAGAGGAGGCGCTTTCATTAAGCGAACCAGAGTGAGCTCTCTGAGCACTAAAAAAAGCTTCCAGCACTAGTTTAAGAAATAAATTCCCTGAGCTAGAATTAACTCTCTAGCAGATCACCCCACAGTACACAGTACAATATTTGATTTTATGTCATTTTAGAAAAACAATATTATAAAACTTGCCATTTGAACTGGTTTTTTTTTGGGGGGGGGTTGTTTGTTTTTGTTTTTCTTCCATGTTGATATTCTAGGCAAGTGCTCTACTACTGAGGCGTATATCTCCTACTACCAACTTTGAACCTTTTCCCAATTTTTTTGGAGACAGAGTCTCACTATAGTGCCCTGGCTAGCCTGGAATTCTCTGTGTAGACCATAGAACAGATCTGTGTTTCTCTGCTTCCCAAGTGCTTCACTTAAAGGCTGTGCCCCTACGCCTGGCTCCTTGACTACTTAATGTATGCGATAGTAGCGTTAGTCATATTCAGGATTATGTAGGTATTCCTATTATTTCCAAAATGTTCTCACCACCCAAAAATTCTGTAATATCAAGCAGTAACATTTCAGTCCTGCTGTCTGTAATCTGTCATTTGTCCTATAAATCTCTCATTCATACAGTATTTATGGATTTATTGGGCAGGTTTATTTTAGTTAGCACAAAGTTTTCAAAGATTATCCCTCTCATAGAATATTCAGAACCTCATTGCTTTTTATGATTCAATTATGTAAATAAAAGAAGCATGATCTATACCTATATATCATTCATTTATCTGTCAATGGATACTATCTTTTCATGTATTCATTTTTAGTTCTTGTGGTAATATTATGTTTAGCCTTTTGAGAATTGTCTTGCTTCAATTGAAAAAACACTCACCTTATGAACCCAGTATTATATAGAAAACATGGAGGGTGTGGAGCCATGGCTCCGCAGTTAAAAGTGCTTGCTACTCTTGCAAAGGACCAGTGTTCCATCCCCAGCACCAGTCAGGGGCTCACAACCAACTCCAGGGCCATCTGACACTCTCCTTTGGTCTCCCTGGGCACCCACATGAGCATGCATAGATATGTAAGCATAAATAAGTAAAGTTTAAAATACAAATGATGAAAAACAGCAGGTAGAATTGTTGTTTTCAGCACATTAGATATTTTCTTTGGAAAAAGAGAAAAAGAAAAGCAGCTGTATCTGTTAATGTGTGAGAGTGTATATGGGGACAAAGGGCTACTGCTTAGAGCGATGCTATCAAAAATGAAGCATTCTGGTTGTACACGATCCTAATCTGAGTGAAGTATTTTACAGACAGTGATTACTGAATCTGGATTACTTATCCCCTAGGAACTCTTTATATAAGAATATGTGTTGTTTTGTTTGTTTGTTTTTTGAGACAGTGTAACACCCAATTCTGTGTTACCCTCTCGGTACAGTTCGCGCGCCACTGTACCGTAAGCGAGCCGGTTTGCAAGGGCCTGGAGATTGAAAGAACACACAAGAGACGTGGGTCATTTGAAAGGAGATCAGCCGAATGCCGTTTATTCAACTTTGGGGAAGTCCTTATATACCTAGCTGCTGCACAAGGGATTCCCCCCGGGCAGGTGGGAAATTGCCATACCCAAGATGGAGTAAACAATGCCCTACAGCTAATCACCAGGCCAGGCAGAGGGAGCACAAGATGTTTTATCTGGCTGACCAGAAACTGTCCTCAAATAACCATAGGAGCAGGGGTCAGACCCGGGCCCTACAGACAGGGTTTCTCTATAGCTTTGGAGCCTGTTCTGGAACTCACAGTGTAGAACAGGCTGGTCTTGAACCCACAGAGATTGGCCTGTCTCTACCTTCTGAGTGCTGGGGTTAAAGGTATGCACCAGCACTACCCAGCTGTGTTGATGTTTCTATAGGTAATTCTTGTAACCAATGTAGTTCTTATCTAGATAGATAGATGGATGATAGATAGATAGATAGATAGATAGATAGATAGATAGATAGATAGATAGATAGTTCTTGTCTAGATGGATGGATGGATGGATAGATAGACAGACAGACAGATAGATAGAACAAAAGTACTCTTTATTGAGTAAAAAATTGTATTAGACTAAGTACTTTTTTTTTTTTTTTGGTTTTTCGAGACAGGGTTTCTCTGTAGCTTTGGAGCCTGTCCTGGAACTAGCTCTTGTAGACCAGGCTGGCCTCGTACTCACAGAGATCCGCCTGCCTCTGCCTCCCAAGTGCTGGGATAAAAGGTGTGTGCCACCACCGCCCGGCTAGACTTTTAATAACCTACAGAATACATTAAAATATTTAAGTAAAAATGTTTATATATTTCTACTGAGAGATTGTTGATCAAGCAAGAAAATAAGGATTTGGGGACTAGAGAGATAACTCTTTGGTTAAGAACCATTGTTGCTCTTTAGGGTACCCAGATTTGGTTCCCATCACCCAGGTTAGGCAATTCACAACTTCCTGTAACTATCTCCACCCACTTCTGGGGCACTTGCACACAAATGGTATACGTACACAGACACATGTATATGCACATAAATCAAAATCAAGCAAGTCTTAAAAAAATCAGTAAAAATTAAAAAGTTTCTATAATTCTGTCTGTCCATCTGTCTATCTATTTTTCTCTATTTTTTAAAAAATAGAAAATTTAAAGGGGGCAATAACACAAGAGTCACACATGTATGTATGTATATACATATACAGTGTATATATGTGTATATGTATGTGTATATATAAGGTGTGTATGAGCACGTACACACGCTTTCTCTCTCTCACACACACATACACATACACACACACACACACACACGAGTTAGAGGACAACCTTGGGCATCACTAAGACCATCCATCTCCTTTCAAGACAGCCTCTCATTGATCTGGAGCTGACCAATTAGGTTACACTGGCTGGGCAGTGAGCCACAGACAACCTCCTGTTTCCATTTTCCTAGTACTGGGATTATAAACAACCACTCCCATCTCAGTCCTCATACCTGCAAGGCAATTGCTTTACCAATCAAAGCCATCTTTCTTGTCCCTTTTTATATCAAAGAACCTACTAAGCTTTGATGGTAGAATATCTATTTACATGGCTTTGCCATATCCCATAACATTCATGTATGTATATATACACCCACATGTATATAGTGTTTTTATTTTTTAAAAGCATAAGTACTTGCTTTCTGGGCAGACATTGCTAACAGAATGGCCAAATCCAACACAACAGGCACAGCAACTTCTCTTTCATATCAAACAGCAAAACAACTCAGAGGAGGCTTGTCAGAGAGCTGTATACACGCTGGGTACCATGTCACCAATATCATCACCCCAGATTTCAGAAATTTATAGTCACTTCTAGGCCTACTGGTTTATACCTGTAATCCCAGCACTCAAGAGCCTGAAATAAGACGATCACAAGAAACTTGAAGCCAGCTGGGGCTACATAGTGAGATCATGAACAACAACAATAGTAATTTATAATCACTTTCCAGTTTCTTCACCAGGTAGCAGTCATCCTTCTCTTTTGATTGAACAAATCTGCAAAAGATGGGAGCTCTATGCCCAGTTTCAGGAATGTAGGCACCACGGACCTGCTTCAGAATAAGTGCTGGGTCGTGCTTACTGTTACCAACAACATTGCCATCATAAATTAAAACAAGAATTGCTCATCTGAAAACTGGAAAAATAATACCCGATTTACCTAGCTCTAGATTTTTTGTTAGGTAAAATGAGAATATATATATATATACTTTGCAGATTGCAATTTTAGTCATTGTCATGTATTTTCATTCAAACCTTTAACTGAAATTTTATAAGCTCAAGGCTCTAAGGAAGACATAGTTTCTACTTCTCAAGGTCTCAGCCTGGTAGAAAGCCACATACCCGAACACCGTGTGGCTTAATTAGAAATATACAAGAGTAAGAAGAGGAGCCACATTTCCTTGTGAGTCAGAATGCTTCTCCAGTTCTTGAAGACCTGGAATGTGAGGACAGGTCCATTCGGCAAGGAGTGGAAGGACTTTGCAAGCCTGTGAGTATCTAACGTGTAACATATGGCATGGATTAGAGGGGGAATAGGAAGAAATTTTGTCTTCTAGAATCAGAGTGAGAGTCAAAGAGCTTTCTTCTTTTACAACGACTTGGAATTTTTATTTGTGTTGCAGAGAGTACAGAGACATTGAAAGAGTGTAAATAAGAGGGTGGCAGAATCAGTGTTCTATCAAAGGTTACTGCTTTAAAAAAAAGTCAGGATCACTACTGGCTATATGGAAGACTTTAAAGAAGGAGATGCGGGGGTTAGAGGAAACTCCCAAAGTGATTGCAGTGTTTACAATAAATACTGAGTGATGCTATAGACAAAAAGACATCCTGGAGCATCCTTAGGATCTGAAGCTTGCAGCTCCCTTTATAGCAGCATGGCCAGTCACGTGACTGTTGGAATGAGGTTGTGAAACAGGTGTTGCAGGTGCCAGACTTCAAATTAGTTAGTCCCTAAACTAGGCTCATGTAGCTTTAGCAAGGTGGCTTTTGTTTTGTTGTTTGAACGCTTACAATATGATGATGGAAGATTAATTAAAGAGATGAGTACCCGAGAGTGACTTCCGTGTGTCACACATGAAAAGTTATAGATACTCTACATTCAGTTTTGAACAGAGTCCAGAATCAATAAAGTTAAATAATACACTCTCAGAGAGAGATCCAAAATGTTTGTTTAACAGCTTTATGGAAATCTTATTTACGTATCATACGAGTTACCACTTCAAATACCATTCATTTTTTCATGTATTCACATGTATTTTATGTATTTTCATGTATTCACAGATTAGTGCATCCATCAATTCAATCACTTAAAATATTTTATCATCACCCAGAGTGGCCCAGTTCCTCAGTTTTTCCCCACCTACACACAGCTCTAAGGAACTGCTACTGTGGTCTGGATTGGGATTGGGTATTTGTAGGTTCTTGACCTCTTTTCCACAGAACTGAAAATAAGGGCTCACACATGTGCAGAACTGGCAAGAGAACTTTATTCAAAGGAAAGAGGTAGTGCAGATTAGGAAAGGATATAGCGTCAAGATTGACAGTGGGTCACGTGAGTGAGGATTCTCAGATCCTATTGTTTGGAGCTTCCTTTTATGGGGTTCAAGAGAGGAGTTTGATTGTTTCCTTTTGAACATTGATTATTTTCACACAAACTATCAATTTTAATATATTTTAACTTACCCTTTGAAGTATATTCTTTCTCTTTTTATTATTTTCTGAATTTCGTACATTTGCCCCCGACTGATATCCCCACGTATTAGAATTCCATTAGATTGTATTTGAAAGGTTTAAGACCTTATGTAACAGTGCCCAGAGATGAATTTTAATGTGAGGTCCTACAAGGGATGTGGTATTTACCTTAGCACACCTAATGCCTTGAGTTCAGTCCTGAGTATCACAAACAAAATGACACACTTCATATGCACATCCCAAATCCATCTTAATGAGACCTGCATTGAATATATGGACCATCCTTTGACAGAAAAACACAGGGATATAATAATGGGTATTAACTATGATAAAATGTTTTGAGTATTTCAGTAAAGTAAGACAAGTACTAACCAGCAGTAAACAATTCTAAAAATGAGCCGTGTAACACTTGAGAAGGTTCCGAAGGTATCCTTTAGAAATACTGTATTAAACTGTTAAATTGAATAAAATTATTAAGAAATTATTAAAGTTAATGTGGTCCGGTAACTTAGCCGGACAGTACACCTACTATAACTACAAAATAACTGGTACTTTAAGTGCCCACAGAAGGTTCCACTTCTCACCTTCAAAGGCTGTTTTATTCTTCGGCTCCTCAGGAGACTAAGCATAAGAGAGACCATGTAACCCGGCAATTCTGTTCTTACATGCCAGTCTGTTTCTGTGTTGAGCTTCGTATCTACATAAGCACTGTATGCCTATGTTAATATTCACTGCTTGTAAAATTTAAAAGTAAAAATAATCCAAATGATTATTAAGTGGTAGGTGAATGTTGTAGCATACAAAATGAAATATTATTCACCAATGGAAAAGAATAATGTATTATACATGCTATATTATGAAATAACTTTGAAATATGGTTTTAGGTCTCAGAAATGATCACTGTGTAATTCTTTTTATGTAAATTATCTAGAATAGATAAATTCATAGAGACTGAAAGCTGGATAGTGGTTCTGATGCAGGGAAGCAGAGAGAATAATTTAGTAGCTTGGACTATACTTGGTTTCAGTTACTCAGTCCATAGTTCTGATAATCTCCTTAGCTGCCCAGCTCCTTGCTTTCACGTATATGAATACATACTCTTCTCTGGACAATGGGATAAGTGTCTCCTCCCCTAACAACCATCATATTGAGACAGTTTCTCAAATATATTCCCAAACTATCTGAGTATGAAGGAAAACCAAGCCCACCTGAATTGTTTGGGATGAATGTGAATTAAGACCAACTTGTGTCTTCAAGTAAGCATTTAGGGAACATCCTCTGTTTATCATCTTACGCATAATTGGGTATGCATATGACTAAAATTGATGCATTGTGGGGAAAGATATGTGACCAAAAGCAACTTGGAGAAGAATCAGTTTATTTTGGCTTACGGCCCATTATCAAGGGATGCTGGGGAGGAAACCTGGAGGCAGAAGCCATGAAGTAACCCCGCTTAACTGCCTTATCCTGACTGCCTGCCCACTCTTGCTAACCTGTCCGTCCGTTGTCCGTCCGTCACCCATCCATCCATCCATCCATCCATCCATCCATCCATCCATCCATCCATCCATCCATCCATCCATCCATCTATCTATCTATCTATCTATCTATCTATCTATCTATCTATCTATCTATCTATCTATCTATCTATCTATCTAATCTACCTGCCTGCCTATCTGCCTGTTGTGCTGGGGAAGAAACCTGGAGGCAGAAACCATGAAGTAACCCTGCTTACCTGCCTTATCTTGATTGCCTATTCACTCTTGCTAATCAATCTGTCTGTCTGTCTGTCTATCAATCTATCTTGCCTGCCTGCCTGCCTTCCTGTCTGCCTGTTGTGCTTGGTTCTTCCCTGGGTTTCAAGGCTTTTCAGTCTTGGGTTCCTGGTGATCCAGGGAGTGTAGGATACAGGCTCCCTTTAATGGCATGGGCCTCAAATTCAGAAATAGATCACCACTTTTGTTTAACTTTTATCTCCAGTTCACAGCCTTGATGTGTTTGCTTGTTTGTTCATATCAGAAAGTAAAGATATTTTCCTCTTCCCTATAAAAAACACAAATTACTGAGAATCTAGACAGATCAGTAGTTTCCAGTGGTTTTTAGCAATGACCCAGAATATATTGGTTCTTAAAAAAAATGATCCCACTATATAGATTTCATGATTTCTAAGGGTTGATGCTTAACTCAAAAATTTTAACCTATTATCATGCCTGTGACTGTTCAGTCAATGGCTTTCTCGGTCTTAAATTCTAGGGTTGGTAGCCAGTGCTCAGACTAGTAGCTAGTATTTTGTACATGTTTACCGTGACCACTGGGAAAGATGCTCATACATATACATAACAGTATATGTGCTGAGCACATTGTATTTATGTATTTAGCAATTCACACATGTATATGTAATAGTAATTAAAGAAAAAGCCATGAATTTGAAAGAAAACTAGAGTATATGGGAAGTATGAAAGAGGAAATAGAAGGGAGAAATTATGTAATTATATTATAATATCAAAAATAAAAAGTTATTCCTAAAAAGATATTCTCCTGGAGCTGGGCGATGGTGGTGGCACGCCTTTAATTCCAGCACTTGGAAGGAAGAGGCAGGCGGATCTCTGTGAGTTCAAGGCCAAAAAACAAACAAAAAAGCCAAAAATCAACAACAGCAACAAAATAGCCGGGTAGTGGTGGCGCACGCCTTTAATAGGGAGGCAGAGGCAGGCGGATCTCTGTGAGTTCGAGGCCAGCCTGGTCAACAAGAGCTAGTTCCAGGACAGTCTCCAAAAGCTACAGAGAAACCCTGTCTCGAAAAACCAAAAAAAAAAAAAAAAAGAAGAAGAAGAAAAAAAGAAAAGAAAAAGGATATTCTCCTGGAATTCTGATGTAAGATCTGCTATGGAAAGGCTTTGGGTTGCCATCAGCACCAGTGAATGGGCAGTTCTAAAGTGTGAGGCTGGCTGCTTCTGGATCTTTCCTCTGTTGCCGCCTTGTGAGAAGTTCCAGCCTGTGTTTGTATGTGGACTCTTCCACCAGTGATATAACAGTGTTGCACAAAGCACAGATTTTTTTGTGTGTGTGTGGTTTTTACTAGGGATGTCTTGATAAAAACATTTGAGAAATGATGAAATATGTAATTAGGTTCATTGATAGCACGTTCTGAGTGACTTTCCTACCTCTTGATAATGGCCAAATGCTCTCAGCACAGGAAACAGAGAGCATGGTAATTGTTGCAGGTTTGTCATAGAGGTAACTGCTGATTCAGATCGTTTCCTGCATCAGTGTTTCTCAGGAAAGCTTGAATAAGGTAGTACCCACCCAAAACTACCATTAACTCTTTGTCAGCCTTACCAGTCTCCTTAATATATAACAGACTTCCTCACTGAGCAGGATGTCAGTCATTTAGGTCAGTGTGCTCTACAGTAGTATTTTCAGCGAGGATGTGATTGTTATTAAACACTTGACATATTACTGATGTGTCTCAAAGTTACTCAATTTTAATCTTAAATTTATACATATGATTGATAATAATCCTATTGGATAATAGGATGTTTATGAGTTATTTTTGTTTTAATTTGATATATTTTGTTATTTGAGCCATAGTCTCACTCTGTAGCCCAGGCAGGCCTCAAATTTATGGCAATTCTTCAGCTTTAGCTTCCTAAGTGTTGAGATTATTGGTTTATTTTTTCGTTGTTGTCGTATTGTGTTGTTTTGTTGCCTAAAAAGGTGGAGTGTTGTGCTACACAGACTGGCCTTGCACTTAGTGTACACTGAAAGTCATTTTGAAATTCTGATCCTGGGGGCTGGAGAGATGGCTCAGTGGTTAAGAGCACTGACTGTTCTTCCAGAGTACCCGGGTTCAATTCCCAGCACCCACATGGCAGCTCACAACTGTCTGAATCCGGTTGCAGGGGATCTGACACCTTCACACCAATGCATATAAAATAAAAAGTTAAATAAACCATAAAAAATATTTAAAACCATCAAACAAACAAAAAAGCTTAAAAAAAAAAGAAATTCTGATCCTCTTGCCTCTACCTTGAAAGTACTGGGATTGTGTCAGCCTCAACACCTGTTGACATGGTGAGGGAATCAAATCCAGGAATCTTTGTGTGATAGATAGGCAATACTGAGCCGCACTGCCAGCGTTGTATGTTGTTCTTGGCACACTGATTTGTGTTATTAAAAATTCCTGCTGTCTAATTGAATTCTGTCCTTAAATATTGCAGTAAATTGTAATGAGGCGTCCTATTTTTACATGTAGTTGAAGGAATGTCCACAGTGAGGATTATTTTAAATAATTTCTGGATATTATAGTTTGATTTTGTGTCCCAGTAGAATATATTCTGAGACTCCAAAAGACTATTTATTGTATTAGTTGTGCTATTGTCATCCTGAAACTGTTGCATATTATGACATAAACTAGTGGTCATGGATTGAATTATTTTTATTTATTTATTTATTTTTAAGTAATTCGAGACAGGATTTCTCTTTGTAGTCCTGGCTGTCTTGGAACTAGCTTTGAAGACCAGGCTGACCCTGAGCTCACAGAGATCCACTTACCTCTGCCTTCCAAGTGCTGGGACCAAAGGCATGTGCCACCACCGCCCAGCTAATCTATTTACTTTTTAAAACTAATTCATCCTAAATGTTATTTACATTCCTTTTCCATTTCATGTTACATCACTAGAAAATAAGATTGCTAGCAGTTTTAAGCATTTAAGTTTTTTACCAATCATTGTTTACTGCTTACAGAAATTTTTCTAATATTTTCATAATTTGTTAGCTGTTGCTGCTTCTTCAGTTTTTTTTTGTTGTTGTTTGTTTGTTTATTTGTTTTTAGATAGGGGTTTTTTTTTTGTGTGTGTGTGTGTAGTCCTGACTGTCCTAAAATTCATCCCACAGACCAGGTTGGTTGTGTGTCCTAAAATTCATCCTGTAGACTCACGGAGATATGTGTGCTGTCATCAAAGGTGCCCAACAACGCCCAGCAGCTTCTTTTTTAATGGTTAAGTTTTTGTTTTTAAATGGACCATTATAAGTAATTTAGCAAAACCAAAAACAAAAAAACAAACAAAGAAAAACAAAGGCTGTATCAGAGACTTACATACTTTTAGATTTTTCTTATTTATTTAGGTGCTTGGAAATGAACCTAGAGTTTTGCACAAGCTAAGCTAAGCTCTATGACTGAACCACCCTCCCACACCCCACTTATCTTTTCATTCAACTGTCTTTCTGCCACACGTTAATATTTATAGTGACTGATCCACAGCTTCCTTTTTTATGGTTTTTTTTTTTTAAAAAAACAGTGTCCAGAATGAATGTGGCATTCTAATTGTGTCCTAGCACAAATGAAATCAAAATGGTTCTCTATGAAAGAGGTGGTTCTCCACACTGTGCTACGTAGCCCATGCCCTTCCCCTCTATTTGTTGACATAGTTTTGCTGTTGTAAGTATGTGCCACCCCAGTCATAGACAAACTTTGTCTTTGACACTTAACCTATTTTGTGTATGGCAAGTTATTAACCTTTTTATGCCTATGTTTTCTTATTTGTGAAAATTAACAGTTATGAAGATAATAATTAGACTTGGAGTTCATTTGCCTTAATTAAAATAATGAAATGAAATTACTTTGCATAGTGTCTGGTACGAAACATTGAACAAATAGCGTTGTGATGGTGTTGGTGGTAAGATTTAAACAGTGTTGATACTGGCAGTGCTAACAGGGTTGTGTTTCAACGCAGTAGGAGTCATTTCCTCAGTGATGTTATATTTCTGTTCACCTACCGCTGCTCCATGATTTAGTGCAGATGAATGTACATATATGTACCAATGTGATAATTCTTTCTTTCTTTTTTAACATTTATTTATTTACTTATTTTATGTTTAAGAGTGCTCTATTGGCTTTATGCCTTAAGAGGGCATCATATACCACTTTAGATGGTTGTGAGCCACCTTTTGGTTGCTGGGAATTGAACTCAGGACCTCTGGAAGAACAACTAGTGGCTCTTAACCACTGAGCCATCTCTCCAGCCCCTGATTCCTACTTCTTTTTTATGATTCCCTGTCTTCTATTTGTCATATTTTTAGTCCTATTTATACCAACTTGTTTTGTTGTTGAACTGTGTTTTAAACTCGCGTAATTATTCATTTTCTTCGCAAACTTTCACCTAAAATAATGGTGAGTTCATTTTAATTCTTTTCAGTTTATTAAACATATGTATAAATGGAAAATTTACATAAAAAATAAATCCACACCTTTCTCATTTTATCCTGCAAACTGCTTTCTTAAGGACTAGAAATAGGATCTGGGGTAGAGTGCTGGCCTGCTATGCATGAGACCCTGGATTATATGCTCCAAACTGCAAAATAAAGCAGAATTTTCATTTAATTGTTTTTAAAGCTTATTGGTAAGATTGTTCAAGAAAGCAACCATACCTTTACCATTGCAAGTGTGTCTGTAGCTATACCCAGGCTTGCTTGGCCAAGAATACTGAATTAATCAAACAGCCTCATCTGTCTGTCTGTCTGTCTGTCATGTTATGATGTAAATGGAGGGGTTTTGTGGGTCTTGTCAGTGATTTTATATTTTTGTCTTACATGTAACTGCAGTGTTATAGGGTCATTGATTAATTTATGTATATGTTTTTATCAATGATCGCTTTATGAAGAATAGGTTCTTAGTAAGGAAGATGTAGGTACAATTAGGAATTTCCCCAGGAGCCAGAGTAGAGGAGGGATTGACTGACATTCTCGTCAGGGTCAGATAATACTCTAAGCTTGATGGGCCTCATAGTTTGTCACAACTACTTTGTGGCTATGCAGAAGTAGTCACCACTAGTAAAAGGAAATTGCTACCTGCTTATTGACCAAAAAGACCCAAACAAACCCCAGATTTTTCCCATATACCCTTTTTTGCTGGATCTTGATTCTGAGTGGCATAAATAAGAATGGTAGCTATAGTGATGGAGAAAACTGGATCAATTTCAGATTCACAGGACAAGTAAAATCGAGATGAATTGGATCTGACAGGGCAGAAGAAGGGACATATTTATGTCATCCCTCCATAGAGAGCACCAGAGTCATAGCTCATATGTGGATCAGTTTCATAATTGAAGACACCATTGCACAAAAATTTTCATCTGATTTGTATCTTCAAACTGCCATAGTTCCAATTCAGATTTGTGGCAACTTGTACCAACAGCTTTGTGGATTTTTGTTTGTTTGGTTTTGTTTTGTTTTGGTCTCCTGGTTGTGTGTGTGTGTGTTTGGTTTTGGTCTCCTGGTTGAATTCTGTACTCATCCTGGCAGAACTGTAGCTTCGTTTGACCAGACTTTGCTTAGTTTTCATTTCACTACTTAATGTGATTTCCTATTAAAGTTTCACAGTGACACATTACAGAAAGAAATGGAGACAGCTAGACTGGATCAACTATTATTTTAAAGGGTAATTTCCAGCAATAACAAACCATTCTCCTTTTATTGGTTTAACTGTCATCAATACAAGAACCTGGTTAAACATTAAAATGGTATGAAAAGATGGACAGTAAAAGCTAATTCTTTCAATGAGGACTCCAAGTACCTGCTCCTTTTTCCCACAGTTAACAATTACTCATATTTTTTTCCTAGAAACATTGTCAATATGTACACAGTAGAATACCTCCACCCCCTTATCCTGAGCACAAATGAGATCTTGCTGACTAGACCTTGTTCTTTTCACTTATCGGTTAATACAGATCCACCTTATTCTTTTAAAAAAGCTGTGATTTCACACTTATTGATGGACATATATTGTTACTCGTTTTCAATTGTAACATGCTAACAAGTATCCTTTCTATGTTACTCATTTCTGTAAGAACATTTTAGTATAAGTATCTTTGAAAACTTCTTAGCCAGGAAGTTGTAATATTAGAAATACAAACCTGATATTAGGGTGACCAGGACAAAGCCAGAATTTTAAGTATGCTGTTCTTTATTTGTAATCATTTGTTCTTTAGAACGTTTGTTTTTCCCCTCTGTTACTTATGGACTGACTCTTCCTCAGTGCATTTCTTAGAGCGCTTACACGTTTTATATGGGGCAGAACTACTTCTGTTTGACTTGTTGCTTCTTTGGTTCCCTACCTTGGTTGCCGCAGTTTCCCACAGCAGCCCTCCCTGTTTCTGTTAGAATGTTAACTGTCTTTCTGTGCTGAGCAAAGCTTCCTGTCTCCTGTTTGTCCTTTGTAGTATCTTACTTTTGGGTTACTTTTGGGTTACTTTTGGGTTTGATCAGACATTGTTGGTCTCTATCTTTCAAATCTTTGTATCCTTTTTAGAAATCTCTAAGCTTAGTTGATATTTAAAGCCATAGATTATACCCATGGCTTAGTTGATCTACAGACATTAAGTCTTGTTCAAATTCCCTGTTAATATTCCCATATATCTATTTTGTATTTCTAGAATAACCTTCCCTACAAATATTTCATTTCAAAGAATACTTAATCTTTTGCATAGAAAAGAATACTCCCCGGATAGATTATTTAGTGAGCAGTATGAAAACCAGTGCTGTGCTTGCTCTTGGATTATTTTCTCATGTTTAGGTCTCTTGAGGTCTCAAGAGTAAACTTTTAAAAGATTTCAATTACAGAACCTGTAATTTAGCACAGTGTGCATTTGAAAATAGCAAAAAAGGCAATGTGGGTTCATGGAGGAAGCTCAGTTGGCAGAGTTCTTAGGACCACTTAAATGCTGGGCTTAGCAACATGTCTGTAACTAAGGGAGAAGGGACAAAGACAGATAAGAAACTGTGTGGTGTACCTAATGTTCAGTTTGTTTCAAGCTGAGTTGTAGGGACACACACCTGTAGTCCAGCTGTGGGACTTAAGTGGGAGAATATTTGAGTTTAGGCACAGCCCTGTTTAAAAAATAAAATAAAATTAAACTTGCTTCATAAATGTTCATCTTATTTCAGTTTCTGTTGCTATAACAATATCCAGTACTGAATGATTTATGAAGTAGAGAGTTCTGAAGTCTGACAGAGAGAAACTCCCACCTGCTATCCATGTAAGGAGTCACTCCCTACACTGCTACCCACTTCACAAAACACAGATGTGTCTCTATGGGAATGAGAGTCAGCTCGCTCCTGCCCAGTCCCGTGAGAAAGGAAGACTCAAGCCTTGACATGAGTTTGGGCAGGGATACTCTAAGCCATAAGGTTATTTTGTCCACATTTCACCTTATACCTTTTGCAAAGCAAGCAAAATGCACAAACATGTCTAATTCTTTGAGTGATCCTGCCTGATAGAACGTTTCCTTCTGTTGTAGACATGGAGTCTGGAGAACGACTGCCATCCTCCCCAGCCTCCTCCGCTGCACCAGCGGCATCTTCTGCTCCTGCTGTGGCTCCAGTGCTTTCCTCGGGAACTGCTTCACTTAGCTCTACAGTCAACCCATGTGGTGAATATCCTTTTATACTTGATTTTAGAGCACCGTTCTTTCCATGGTTCTGTGTTTGTAACACTGTGCTCTGAATAGCATGTTGTTCTCTTGACCTTGGATAATCTCTGGGTTAAATGTGTAGCCTTTTGGTTTTGTCTGGATTTTACTCTGGGAAAGCACTAATTTCTCCTGGTTTTCCACACTTGTAACTCTTCTCTGAGACTTTAGCCGAATTTTTTTTTATTGTTTTTATTGAGCTATACATTTTTTCCGCTCCCCTCTCTTATTTCTTAATACCCACATACATAATTCGTTAGTAAATGTAGAGTTACAGGCACACGACAGGAAGAAGAAATACAGATGTCCTTGGCACAGGTTCTCTCTGTCCTAAGTCCCCCTCAACATTGTGGATTGACGATGCAGTGGGTTTGTGAGACAATGCAGGAATAACACACCTTTTTCATTAAAAAAAAAAAATAGGTTCACTCTTTAAGAATATGTTGTTTTCCTATTTTGCTTTTTTGAATCACCGAAAGTTGCTCATTTAAACAGTGCCAAGGCCTTATTTTCTTGGCATTCGCAGCAAAACCATTCAGGGATGTTTAGGACCCATGAAACATTGATCTCCAGAATATACCTCTAGTTTTATTGTCATATTTAAGGTTAAAAAACCAGTATCATTGCAGTAAGAACAGATAGGACTCTTAACATACATGGGTTTGATTGGTTTTGTGAAACCACGTCTAACAGGCCATGGACACAGAACAAAACCTGTAACGAATAAACGACAAGCCAGCAGGAGTGGTTGGCCCGCTCATCCTAGTGTCTGTAAGGGTATTTGTTCTTCAGGAAAACAAAGCCACACTACCTTTTCTTTGCCCTGACGAGGGCTTGTCCATCTCCTTGGAGCCTTTGCATAGAACAGCAATTGATGCACACCTTAGTCAATATCAGGTGCCTCCCTACATCTTGGCTCCAACTAAAAGCTCAGAGAATGACATTTAACATAATTAAATAAACCAACCTCATAGAGTGCATTTGTTTGAGATTTTGACTGTTTGACCTAATACTTTAAGCTTTAAGACCTAGAGCTTTAAAAGGTTTAAATAGTGGTTCATTTGTACCACAGTCTGCTGCTATTTATTTTCCTGTGGTGGTGTCCATTTGGAAGTAGATTTCCTTCAAACAAATGCTAAATCAGAGGCAGAATCTATAAAATTGGTAAACTGAGACTGCTGTGGTTAAGGCTACAGTAGGCATGATTATCTTTAAATTAGTGTTTATATCATTATCGCTCTTCTCTGCAAATGTGTGCCGGGTCAGCATACACTGAGGAAATTGCAAGGTGATTAATGTCTCAGTGCTGTTAGGATGTATGTTAGGTACAGCGATGATTAACTACGCCAGGAAAGCATGGGAGACACGCCGCTCACAGATGCGTACCAGAGTGTCATCAGATCCTGAGGCTCCGGGTTTTAAATCTGTCTCCTGAAGTGTGAGACTTTGATTCTCACATGTGTACCTCACAGCTTCATGAGGGGTGTTCCATCTAGAATACCTCTTCAGATCAGGCCAGGGGAATGAGGTAAGCCAGGGTTGCATGCCAATAGAATGAATGCTTTTCCCAGAAGCCCCACCTAGAGATTTCCACTGAATCTCTTTCATCAGAACTGTGTGAGTGATAGTCTCAGCTTCAAGGAAGGACAGGATATATGGGTTTTCACAGACCACATACAGTCTTGAATAAAATGAGGCTTCTGTTAAGAAGGAAGGAAAGCTGGCTTGGTTGAATTATATGTGCTGTGGCGTTGTAGAGGAGAGAGAAAAGAAGCCCAAGCTGGGGAGTAGGCCATGGCAGAACATTTAGAACCAAATTTGACATTCATAGGAATTTATGCAGAATAATGTAATGATTAAAATCAAGGACACCATGCGATCAAACCTTGTCTTGTCTACCTAGTAGCTTTATGAATGACCTTTTCTTAAGGTTCAGTTGCCTCATTTGTAAGGCAGGAGTTACAGCTGCTTTTAATATTATGATAAACGAAGTACTGAGTGTCGTATAACGGGTGCATAGTAAATTGTAACCATTGTCTTTTCTTCTACTCTACCTAATAAGAATGGTTTGTTTAGTGACAGTGCTCTCAGGTATCATCTCTACCAGTGTGTTTAGCTTCAGTTTGTAAGAAGAATATAATGAGAGGCCTTAAGTTTATATTCATATTTATTGTTAGCTGCTTACATTTATTCATATGAATAAATGATGATGGCCCAGATTAAGGTTTATTGGAAATGTGGTAAGAAACAGGGCTCTGGAGATATTTGAAATAGATTCATCTGGGATATAAAGACTGCATTTGTAGAAGGAGACATATATTGAAAGAGAAGACTTGACATGACTTGGCGTGCTTAATGAAGGGTGACATAATGAGAAATGTAAAGAGGGAAAGTGTTTGTAAGGATACAGCACTAGGTTATCTTCTTGTTATACACAAGTTGTATGCATATTTATATATCTGTGTTACTACTGGAAGAAGTTTTTAAATATTTTCAGTTTTTGTCAATTCTAAATACTGTCATTAAGGACATCATTATGTATAGATACTGATATATGTAAGTGAATACTGGTACCCATTGTATCCCTTTTTCTACCAGATTCTTTTTATAATCTTGATCTAGGCAACACATAGCACTTTCAGACTGTGAGGGATTTTTGGTCAGTGATGTAGTGGGGTGTCTTTGTAGCTTTTTGTAAGATTTTTAGCTTTCTGGGTTTCTTTTCTTTTATTAATGCCTCTTTAGGGCTTTAGTTCATGTTTCTGTGTCACTGTTTTTCCTTTAAGTATTTATGAATGGTCTTATTTATGAAATTATATGTGTGGAATCAATTTTTCACAATTTGATGTGTGTATATATTTGTTTGTTGTATATTTTGGTAATGAAACTCCTAACTTTGATGGATCCAATTTCTGGTTGCTTTTGTTTCTTACTGAAGAGATCCTGCATCTGATGTTAACCATTTATATATTTTACTAACCTCTTGGCTTATTCTAATCTGGCTACTATTACAAATTACCACATAGCTGATAATTTATAAGTATTAAAAATTTATTATTCACAGTTCTGGAAGCTGGGAAGTCCAAGATGAAGGCGCCATCCGACTCAGTGTCTGGTAAGTGTCTCACAATTGTTTTCTTTTAGTGTTGCAGAATCCTGGCTCTGTACTTATTAAGTTCTTAATATGAAAAGACACTTATGTGGCATTTTATTCTGATGGTAGAAAATTTAAACATTATGGGTAATATCTGGTGAATGATCTCTGGTTTACAACAGACATGGCAGGGAAGTAGAAAGAGAAATAGATTTTTGGAGAAGGGACCAAGCACAGGGTGGCATTGCTTTATAACCATCTGGTATCCATGAGAACTAAGCTGTTCTGAGAACTACATGAATCACTTCTGTTGGTACCCTGGGACCAAATCGTCTTCTGTCTTTAAGGCTTCACCTTCTTTTAACATGCTGAGGTATGAAAGTCCAACACTTTAGGGAACAAACCTAGGGGACAAACCGTATCCAACCCACAGCACTGAAAGCCTTTTTCTTAGAGACTACACCTTCTTGTGCCTTCTCTCATGTGGTAGAAAAGTGAGTAAAACAATTTGTTGTATAGCTTTTTCAGTGGAGTAAGGTTCACAGCCTCAAGAAATCACTGCAAAAGTGGAAAAGTAGGAAGATGGTTGTGAATGACTTTTCCTGGGGGGATAAGCAAACATCTGTTCACTCCAGTCAGGGAAGCAACAGTTGACCAAAGAAACAGTTCACCCAAATCTAGCCTAATGGGTCGTATTTGGTTTACTTGTAGGAATGTGGGTGAAGTGTTTATTATAGGAGCATGGGTAACTCAGTAGCAGCTGCATCATCAAAGTTCCGTGCTAACATGGATGATCATTCTTGAAAGCTGTATCCCTGAAGCTCTGTGCATAACTTATGGGTAGCTCTGCATGTTGGAGAAGTCCATTCTCCCAAACAGTCGTTACTGCTTTTATTATCTTCCCGAGGAGTTTTATGAATTTTGTAAGTTTCAGGAGATGTCTGAGCCCTATAAATTTCCTTTGCTTTTTTAAGTCCCATGAGTTGGGAGGCAATAAGTACAGAACATAGTTTTTTAACATCTCTTCTAAGAGCACTAGTGTATTGGTAAGGAGAACAGCTTTCCCAATTTCTTTCCCAAAGGCCCTACCTTCCAATACTGTCTCTTTGCAGTTCTAACATACAAATTTCGAGGGAACACCAACATTCCCATTTCTACGATATAGAAAAGTACATGATTGTTAGGTATCTGACCATTGTGACAGACTGAATTTAGCCTTTGAGTTTTGAAATTCTTACCTGTTGGACTTTGGTTATAATATGTATCAAGTCAGTTAGAGATAACATATACCACTAAAAGTATTTTAAGTAGAAAGAAATTTAATTCTGGCTCCTGATTCCCATGACTGACTTCAGAATATTGCCGCCTAACTGAGCTGTTAAGGAAGTCATCCCTGGTTTAATTCAAGCCACTCTCTCAACTGCTGGCTTCATGATTTTACTATTTTACCTGCAATCTAGTAGACTCCAACCCCCCTCCATCCCTTTCCTAAAGAAATAAATAAATAAGCAAAAAACAAATAAATGATCGGATCTAGGGCCTGAGACAGAAGGATGACAAAGTAGAGGCCTGCCTATGATTCCTAGTTAGTTGAAGGAAGACAGCTCAGACAACTTGGCAACTGTCAAAATTAAAAAGGGCTAATAATGTATTTAATGGCTAGAGGCATGCCTAGAAAATTTCTGAGTTCAACCCCAGTGTTGAAATCAGAAAAGGTGAGGAGGGAATGCAAAATGAGAAGAAGGCAGAGAGAAGTCAACTCTGTCTATATATGTGCTTACTAATTTCTCTTTTATACTTTTTGTGCAGCCAAATAATTAAGTGCAATAAATGCTCACGGAAATATAGCTTTTAACTCCTACAGGAAATGCAAATATTGATTGTTCCCTTTATAAAGATTATTAAGGTCTTTTCAAATACTTCATTCTTTTTATATAGTATCATTATTTTATGTACCAGATCGTGTTTGGAAATATGAGAAGGTGCGTTTATGTCACCTGTCCTAAATAAGGAGGACATTCCTAAAGCCTTCCTTTACCCAAAAACTCTTCTGACGCCTGCTCTGTCTTCTGCTGAAGTTTTTACAATCACGCTTTCTCCAAGAGACCACACCATGTGCTTTCTGTGCAGATTCTAGCTCACAGCAGAGCCTCCCTTCCTCAGCCCTGTCACTTAGCAGTTGACAGCTGCCCAGTCTTGCCTCCTAGCTTCTGGGATACAGCTCTTAGTTTTCTGTTCTCTCTAGCTCCAGCTTCTTAGCTCTTTATTCATTTCCTTGGTTGCTTTGTTTTATTTGCATTTAGTTTCCTTACTGATTGCTTTACTCATAAAGGTGAAGTTGCCTAGGTCTTGGTCCTGAGGGTTTTTATCTCTTGGCTGTTTAAATGGACCTGAATGAAAACTGTGAACTTTCTCAGATCCTAATTGTACACGTTTTGTATATATGTTTTATAGACATCTCAACCGTAACAAACGAACATACACAAACCAAAAGTTTTCATTTTCTGCTAAAATCAGTTTCTCTTACACTCATCCTCATTCATTCAAATATTAAGCACTGTTGCAGAGGTCCAGTGGCTTCAGTCATAATTTCACTCTCACAGAATGATCTCAACGATCCTGCTTTCAAATTTAAGTTGTAGCTGGCACCTTCTTTCCGGCCTGCTGTCACTTCAGTAGGTGGCACCAGAACCTTCCTCCGGTGTCACTGTGATTCACCGAGTGCCCTCTCCGCTTCCTTGCTTAGTCACCTTTAATTCGTTCCTCTTATAAAGCAGTGAAGGTAATAATGAAAACTTCTCGCTTTTGGGTTTTTCCTTAGTTATAATTTATGTACAGCAATAATTTCCACATTTGCTTACAGTTGTCTCTTTTAACTGTGATGGGTAGGGAATTGGGGGTGAATCTGGGAAAAACTGAAGGAGGGGAAGTTGATATAACCAAAACACATTGTTCAAAACTTTATAGAATTTTTTAAAAACCCTACAGGGACTTTAGGCTCTTTTGAGTTGATCTGGACATTTGGGAAAGTAAACTTTTGCTCTATATGAAAGTTTAACCAGCATAGTAAAAAAACAAAAACAAAAAAAACCAAAACCTCCAGAACTCTGAGGCCATGCAGTCTATTAACACTGGAATATAACAGACAAATTTAGTTTATCTTCTGCAATTCATGGTGAAAGTGTAAATATGCATAAAAAGAAAACCTACGTGTACCCATGTGGTCCCAGGTTATATCCGCCCCTTCAGGGTTCCATCTTTATTTCCACCCTGGCAGCCACTGCCACTTTTGACTGTTTCTGGACTTTCATGTAAATTAAGTCATGTGTGCTTTTGTGGCTTGTGTTTTTCATAATTCTTTTTAAATAGTTGTATCATCGTTTATATAGTAGCTCATTCTTTTATCTTACTAATTATATTTTGTTTTATAACTGTGCCAGAATTTGTGTAATCATTTACCTGATGATAGACATTGCAGTGTTTTGGCTTGAGGCGATTATGAGTGTTCAAGTTACAAGCCCTTGTGTTTACACATGTTTTTATTTCTCTTGGGTAAATATGTAGGATTGGGATTGCTAGAGAGTATTCTAAGTATATGCTTAGCTTGAAAGTTGGCAAGTATTTTTCTAAAGTGTCTATACCATTTATTTAATTCTCTAAAAGAAACACTAAGTAGTACCTATGCCTACTTAGTGTGTCATTAAAGAACATTTTAAACCAACACAGTTGCTATATTATAGCCTCTGTCTAGCTTTGGTTTGGTTTTTAATTTTTGAATTAAATATAAGTACATTTTTCTATTTTCGTTTCTTCCTACCAACCCTTCCAGTGCATCACCTTGCTCCCTCTCAAATTCATGGTCTCTATTTTTTAATTGCTACATACATATTCCTAAATATATGTAAATACAGACTGCCCAGTCCATATAATGTTCCTTGTCTGTGTGATTTCAGATATACTTGGTGCTGTTTTTAGTATGATTCTCTGAAGACCGATGGAAATTTGCATGCACTCATTTGTCATTCGTATATCTTATAATATATTTATCTAGATATTTCGCTCATTCATGGTAGAGGCTGTCTTTCTTTCCAATCTGTGTAATTTTTGTTTCTTTCTTTGCTTCATGAACTTTTACTGTTTGGTAAAATATCAAATAGAACTGATAATAACAGACATCAACTTTTGAGTATTTTTATTTAATTTAGTATTGATTTTGTCATATGATTGTATCTAGTGAGATGCCGACACAGCCTTGATTTTTAACTTGCTAATAAGGTGAAGTAATTGACTAAATTTTTATATGGTAAACCATTTTAGCAGCCAGGGATCTAATTCCAATTAATCAAGCTGTATTGGTCTTTTAAAACATTGTTGATGTGATTTGTTAGATTTCTATTAGGCAACCTACATGAGTACTCAACCAGGATTATTGCTCCATTTTTCTTTCCTGTCGTTCTCTGTTGGAGAATTATTTGGGACAGTTCCCAGTCCTACTCTGTTATGGAAGAGTATATAATTGTTTTTACTTTTCTAAATATTTGACAAAATTTAGCCATGAGGTCATCTAAGCATTGAGATTGTTTGGGGTGTGTGTGTGTGTGTGTGTGTGTATGTCTGTCTGTGTCTCCTTGTGTGTAAACTTTTATTATTGTAAGATATTAAGCCATAGCTTTATCTTTGAAGAACAGGTACAGCTGGGGGTAGATGAGCTCATTGGTTGGTGTCTTTCCTATGTTCAAATTGTCCTGGTTTTTATACTTAGTAACAAATATGTCAACACTGCAGGTTATCTTTGTGTTTAAGTGAGATTTGGTTAGTGTCTTTGAAGGGATTTATCTGTTGTTGAATTTATGAGTCGAAATTGTAGTACTTTCTTTTTCATTGTTAATATTCATACTGTGTGCCTTTTCTCATTTTGTAGACATATACTGATTTCATTGATCTTTTTAAAGAATCGAGTGTGAGTCTGAATTTTCTTAAGCTTTTGTTCTCTGTTTCAGTGATTTACACCTTATCTTTATTATTTGTCTTTTTTTAGTATGAGTTCTGCTTTTCCTGTTTTTTATTACTATCTATCTATCTATCTATCTATCTATCATCTATCATCTATCTAATTACCTATTCTGTGACATGGTTTCTCTTTGTAGCCCTGGCTGTCCTGGAGCTTTATAGCTATAAGCTAGCCTTCAACTCAAAGAAGCACCTGCTTCTGCCCTCCAAGTTCTGGGATTAATGGCATGTACCACCACCAGCTGACTTTTCCCTGTCTTTTAAAGTAAAAATTGATCATTTATTTGAAACCTTTGTCCTTTATATATGTATTTATTACTGTGCATTTCCTTTTAAAGTATGACCATAGCTGCAACTTGTGCATTTTTGAGTACTGATTGTCTTATTCATTAAAAATATTTATTTTCCTTTGATTATCCCTCTTTGATTAACAGATTTTATGGAAGTGAGTGATTTAGCATGTACATTTTAAAAGTTGTTACCTACTTTGGTTTTATTGTGATCGGAGAATGTGTTTATGCTATCATTCTCTGGTTACTGTGTCTGATGATATTTTTAGACAAGTTCTCTGTTGGTCTCTGTACATTTGAAAATACTTGGGTCAGCAAAGTGTTTTCATCAGAAACAAGTCTGCTGTATTGCAGTTTCCTTGCCTCTATGTTTACCCCTCACTCAGCTGCTCTGCCTGCTTCGGACTCTGTAGTGTGACGTGTCAGACTCTACTTCCTGAGCCAGGCTCCAAAGAATGTACAGCAGAGCATTGTCCACCTCAGCAGAGCTGCTGGCCATGGCTTTGCCTTTCAGGAGTACATTTCCGTATGGTCTTTGCCAGCCCCGCTGCCATTCATGTAGAATACTCACAGCTAGGCGTTTGGGTACTTTAAATTCTCAATTTGCTTGGGTTTTTGTTCTTCTGGTAGTATTTTACGCCTCCACATTTCCAGATATTTATGTAGCTCTGAATTCTGACTTCTGTACATCATGTAGCTAGTCTTGCTGTTGGTGTTCCGCTGTTTTCTCTTGCAGCTGGTAGATTATGCATCAAAATTGGATAGGGAACCACCAGTGTATGCTTCTTACCCCTTTTTGTTACCATTTTTCACAGATTCTCCTTTGGCTTTTCCCTACTTTGGAAACTTTGTAATATCTTTAGATTTTGTGTGTGTGTGTGTGTGTGTGTGTGTGTGTGTGTGTGTGTGTGTGTGTATACACATGTGCAGGCATGACGCTTACAAGGGAAAGCTGGAGGTCGCTTCAAGTGACATTCCTCAGGGGCTGTCTACTTTGTCTTTTGAGGCAGGGTATCTCACTGGGACCTGGGGCTAAGTTGCCTCTGCTGGCTGACCTGCAGGCCTTCTGGAATCCTTTTTTCTTTGCAGGCACACAGCACTACAGCTAGCTTTTTCCATAGGTGCTAGGAATCAGGTTCACGCAAGCACTTTGCTGACCGAGCTATGTCCCCAGCCCTATGTTGTTTCTTTGAAGTAGATTAGGCTGGCCGTGAAACCTGCTGTGCAGTTGATGTTGACCTTGAACTCGGGATCTACCTGCCTCTATCTTCCAAGTGCTGGACCCCACCTAATCTTTTCCTTTTATAAATTGAGTTAGAATCTTGTTAGAAACAATTACCACCTTATGTAGGATTATTGTGGCTGCCTCAATCCTCTTCCAGTATTAGAAGTTATTACCTCTAAAGTACTTTTTCAATTTTTTTATCTGAGAATTCTAGATTCCAGAAACTCTGTGATATAGGCAATGTAGGCATAATATTTACCAGGTAAAAATGCTGTCACTTATGTAATGAGCACATGATACAAACCATACTATTCTACTGTAGAGAGATCTCAATGGGTATTTTTCTGGGCACTAAGACATTGGAAGGAAGGACCCCTCAGAAGGAGTGGAGCCAAAGGCTGGAAAGAAGCTTCATGTTAGTCATTCTGTAAATAGAGCTTCTTCATCCGGAGCGAATCTTTCCCAAGAGCTTTTGAGGTATGAGAGTCATCAAATTAACCTTTTCACATAGCCTGAATAAGATATTTTGTGTATTTCATCCTGCATAATACACAAGGTTGTCCACTGTCCCTCACCTGACCTTCCCTGCTCATCACATCTGTCTGGTGTCCTTCTCATTCTGAGCCATTTTATTTCAGCCTCCTGACATTTCACTTCTTCACATATAAAGCTCTCTTTTCTGGACCAGTATCGGAAGTTTACCCTTGTCTGAGAAATCTTCCTGTGGCTGTTTATTTCTCATGCTTTGTCTCAGTTATCCAGAGACCACTGCCTAAATAACTGATGCTGATTCTGTGACCACTTGACTGGAGATGCAGGATGCCTGAATTAAAATTTATTCCTGAATGTGTCTGCAAGGTATGCTTTAATGAGTCTGGCATTTGAAGCTATGGATTGAGTAGAGAAAAGTGCCTTCCCTAGTGTTGATGAGCGGCATTCAATTCCTCAAGGCCTGAAGAAAATGGAAAGATGGAAGAGAAAAATTGTTTTCTCTGCTTGGCTGCTTGATCTGAGATGTCAGCCTTCTCCCACGACTCAGACTTAAACTCCATCAGCTCTGTTGCTCCAGCTTTCCTTGTGGGCCAACACAATTTTATTTGCTGATTCGTCATAATAAATCATTGGTTCCTACTGGTTCCACATCTCTGAAGAATCTTGACTAATTCTGACCTTAATTATAGATGACTCCCACTGATCATAGTGTCTAGGTAATTGCTCTACCATTATCTACCCCTGTACCTATTAATTTCCTCTATAGAACCCTTCACAATATGTAATTATACATTTGATGTTGTTTTATTCGTCCTTTCCCTGTGTCTAAAGGGCAAGGACTATGTCTGTTTTCTTCTACAGTGTGTGTCCTTTAATTTTTGGCACAGAACACATAAGAAACCATTATGGAAAAGAGAAGGAGGGCTGAACTAGGACTTGAAAATTAGATTATTAGGAGTGTTCTGGTTCTTCCACCGTCTCTCACATTCTAACATAGTGATGCACTGGATGCCCTGACTGATGTCTTCAAGCATCAGTAATGCCAGGTGCATGTTAGGTCTTCTTCACACATATCCCCAGGCTTCTGTGAGGATTGGTCTTGTTATATTGCTAGGTCTGAAGATATGGCTCAGCTGTTAAAGGCTAGGCTCACATCCAAAAATATAGAACTTGTTACATTGGTAACTGGAATCATGAAGGATTACAGAACTGTCAGTGTCATAGTTAATCCCACAGGCAGGGTAAACTTGGAATGACTGACCAAGATTGATGTGCAGTGCAGAAGATCTAAGAAAATACAGAGCAACGTGTTCTCTTACTGTGGTTACTGACCATCTCTCCTGAACTTACGGACCAAGAAGAAGCCAGACAGCAGGGAAATCCTCAGGTTTTCAAGAATGTAACACAAATGTAAATAAAATACTTCAGTGGGGGAGAAATCTACAAATTTTCTAAGCTGCACTAGGTACTGGTTTGGTAATTTCAGATGACTATGCAAAAATTTCAGCTGGAGACTGAGCATCAAGAATGACAGTGTAAGGTACCGTGGGAAAATCAGTTGACCAACCACATACAACTCTTCCAAAAACATTCATTTCTAGCTTTCTGGTCATTGGCAAGAAAGGTTTTATATGTGTTTTCTTATTTATAAAGGCTCAATGTACTCTAGAATTTCCTTTCTCATTTGTTCTCAATCAGAAGTAAATGCTCAGTGTTCTTGCTCTATGGAAGAGGGAAGGAAATTTTACCAAGGCGAAAGGGACCATCCAGAAGTACTCCTAACTCTTGCATGGTGTAAAGTGCTTTCAGAGGCTCCGATGGGAGTGGCACTCGTGGGGACAGTGGATCTTTTATCATCAGCAGTCCAGGGGGCTAAGAAGATCACTAGCTGCAAGAGCAGAATGTCACACAAGCCAGCCATCATCCCCTCCTACCTGTCACAGCTCACTAAAACATCCGTGTGAAATTCTTAACTGCAGTACGGCATTCAGGTCATGGTGGACTGCTAGCAAAGAGAGGTCAGCTGAGTCTCTTGAGCCTTCTGTTTAATTCAGGAGCTGTTGATTTCAGCATTTTCAGCTCTTTGAGACAATGAATTCTACAAGCTGTGCTTGGCTTTTCAGATCTTCATCAGTTTGGGTTCTTCTGTTTCTGCCAGGCCATATTCTTCAAATAAATAGGAAATCTAAAGGGATATTTTGATGGATGTATCCCAGGTGTTGTAGAAGAAAGAGGACCTCTCATCTCAGATATTTTAAAGAACTAGAGAGGAGATAAAAAAAAAATCAGAGTCAGATTATCTGCTTCCAGTTCTTTGACACTTGAAATACAACTGGTTCATATCAAAGAGCATGAATTAGCATCAGGGAGTCCCGCCTCTTATGTTCATGAACAGCACTGTCAAACTGAATGGCTTCATGAAGCTGGATCAAATTCCAGTAAATAACCTGCGTGTCTGGTGCAAATTGATCAGTGACCTCATCAAAGTAATGAGCAGTCTGTCGCCAAGACCTGTTCCCAGGAAGCAGAAGAGGGATCAGTGCTGTTTTAGGGTCAAAGAGCATCAAAATTCAGCACCCTGCCAACATTATTTGAATTTTAAAGTCTTTAAATCTATTAATATTTAACATTATTTATATCGAGAATATATTTAAATGTAGAAGTATTTATAATAGCAACTTAACCTAAAAGTAAATGTATGTCCATTAATATATTTCTTATTTAGAATGCCTGTATCCTGTTTCACTTGACCCTTAGCAAATTAGGCAGGACTGTGTGTTTGGAGGCTTAATCTCAGGGGCCAGCTAAGCAGCTGACGTAAGTCAGATCCTATTGATTATGCATATATTTCACTTGACAGTACAAGGAACACAGACTGAAATGACACCATCAGGTGTTGTCTGTTTCAGAATGTGTCAGGGTTGTGGGCCAGTGTATCAATGTATCAAGCAGTACTTCAGTGCGTCAGGTATGGCCTGTCCTCCAATAAACAGCTGCATCCTAAAGAGCCCACACCTTGTGTTTCCAGTATTGTTGAAATCTGTGACTATATCCAAGCAGAAAGTAATGTATTTGTCTAGTTTGACAAATTTAATACATGTGAATAAAGTGCTCTTTTTCAACTAATTAAAGAATCAATTGAATGTGCTGAAGAGGCAAGGCTTAAAAGCCAACTCTGAGGCGTATTTGAAAAACATCCAGGTTTTAGGTTTACAGCCCATAGAGGATCACTGGGGGATGCAAGAGGTCTTCTAGGTGTTTAACAGATAAAGCCAACTTCAGGATTTACATCATGCTGAGAATTTTGTATTACTATTTTTCTGTGCAGTTTCTTTGTTAAAAGCTTATAGGTTTCTGCAAATCTTTGATGAAGGCTTTCCATTGTCCAACTATCTTTTTCTCTCTTTCTCTTTAAATTTTACTTAATTCTTAATTGTGTGCATGCACACACATGTTCTTGTGGAAGTCAGAGGGCAACTTGGGGGTCAGTTCTCCCCTCCTACTCTTTCTGCTGCACCGCAAGACACCGCAGGCTGCGGAGTTCCAGCCGAGCTCCTCTTGCGTCTGTCTTTCTCATGGGTTCTGGTATCCAGATAGCTCATCAGGCTTGCCCAGCAAGCACGGCTACTCACCGAGCCATCTCTGCCCTGTCTAGCTCTTCTTAACTGAGGTGTATTTAATGGGAGATTGAACTCAAGGACCCAAGTATTTTTGAAATATTATTTTAATTTCTACTAGTAGAACTTTGTAGTTTTAGTTTGAGATGTTAGTAGTAAGTCAATTAAGTAATTTTGAAAACTAACCAAGTGTTACAGGTTAGATTGTATCATCTTGTTACAAAGAAGAAAAGATCTGTTGGAGCCCAACTCACGGTGCTTCAGAATGTGAGCTTACTCAGAGATGGTCTTCCATCCAGTTAAAATGAAGTCAGCAAACAGGCCCAGTTCACTGTGCCTGTGTCCTTATACAAGACATGTCCGCAGGTAGGACAAAGGCAGCCACCAGAGCCTAGAAGAGAAGCATGGCACATCCTAGCCAGAGCAAATTACCTTGACCTTGGACCCCTAGCAGTCCTTTCTGTTCCGAGCCCCCTAATTGTGGTCAGCTGTTTAACTGCCCTAGCAAAGTAATACAATCGGTATTCTTCCAAGCTGAGTTTGATCATTTCTGTTCATTGTAGGAAATCAGATTTTCTTGCTTATTCAAAAAACAATACTTTAACATTATTTTTAGTTATTTTTATAATACCATTTGAATGTTTTTAAATATTTTAAATGTTGTGTGCTTTTTAGCACTTTAAATGTGAGTTCTTAGTTCTTTCGGTAGATTTAACAAAAAAATGTTTACAGAGAAGAAATTAACTTGTTAAAATAGGAGTGGTACAAATTAATAGCTTTTGTTTCCACTCAACCTCTGCTTTAATGACTTCTCATAAAACACTGCTTGAAGAAAAATAGTTAACTTCACAGTGGAGAATGCTGGCAGGCACCAGTTTAATCAAGTGATCAAAATTAACATCACCTGTGCTATATAGAAACATCCTGGGCCTTGAATGTCTTGTTCAGAGAAGGGTCCATTGAGGATCATTCTCAGTGATGTAAAACTTCTTCTGATCATTACAAAACATTAGACACACACAGATCTTGTTGATTTATCCATCATCAAACAAAATTGCACCAGACTGGAGAAAGTTAAAGCACAAAATTCGATGTAATATGGGATTTGGAATCTTGGGACAAAGAATAGTGTTAGTGAGAAATTTGATTTAGGCTAATAATTTTTTTTTTGCCTAATTAAGGGAAATTTCTTGGCTTTGAAGTCTGTGGACGTGTACGATGTTAGCATTAGTAGGACTAGACTAGAGAAGCATGTATAAGAACTTGCTGTTACTTTTGCAATGCTTGTGAATATAAAATAATCTCAACTACTTGAAATATAAAAATAAGATAGGTTACTTGTCATGCCTGCAATTGCAGCATTGAGACACAGAAACAGAAAGTCATCAAGTCCAATGCCAATCTAAGCCATATAGTGAGCTTGAGGCTAGCCTGTGGTACATTATGATTCCCTGTCCATGGTGACGCACACGTTTGAGTACCAGGGAGGCCGAGGCAGGTGAATCTCTGAGTTTGAAGCCAGTCTGGTCTACAGAATGATTTCCAGGATAGCCAGGGATATACAGAGAGACTCTGTAAATCCTGAAAAACAAATAAATGACTAAATTTGTTTACATTCTATATATCTTTCTAAATACTAAACATAAAGCTTAAATGGCTCTAAATAAGAGGATACAGGAATGAAATGAAGATTATTTGAGGAGAAATATTCTATCCACATTAACTATAGCATTCTTTTTGCTAATTAAATTTCAATTTTATACATCGCTCATTTGAATTTCAAAATAGTAAACACTGATATATTAGGAATTTCACGTGTTAAATAGTAATTACTCAGTTTGTAGCAATTTTAGGTTTTTTTTTTTGACTGGCATACTCCATTCTTATCTAATATCTGATTTCAAATGGACTGCCCCCTTCCATGATAGCTATACTGTACAGATTACAAACCAGAGACTGTATTTGCAGTGGTGGAAGATCATGTTGGCAGTGTTAAAGCACTGAAGATTTGTGTAGCATTGAAGTTTAGAACATTTCTGGCACACAGAAAAGCAGCCTATTTAGTATCTTTGGTTTGGTTTGTTCCTGTTTCAGTTTCAGGGCTTCAGTTCTTTATGTGAATTGTTATTTGCTTCATTCATGGGAGATGGAAAGTTGCTAGTGAGATTGACAGAGGTGCTCATAATTCCCATTCCTCATGACTGACACAGTGGCTTTTGCCTCCTGGTAGACTTTAAAAGTTGTGCTGAAAAGTTTCGAGCCTGTCATTTGAGAATCTTAACATTGCCATTGCAGATAAGTGTTCATTATCTCAGTTACCCGTGGTTACCCATCATCAGTTAAAGCAGAAGCTGAAGTAAAGTTTGCATTCATAATGGAAACTGAACATCTTCCAGTTAAAGGAAACAATATTGCCTTAGTTATCTAAGTTTACAGATATTTTGCTTGAGAAAACTTACTTTTAATCAAGATAGTTTTATTTGGGAGCATATGTTGACCTTGGGTATATTAATGTAAGAAAAAATTGCTGTTCCAAAAGTAGAACTTTGTAATAGTCAAGTAATCTTGTTTTATATTTAGGAAACCGATAGATCCTATTTGACTTATGTTTTGTTTCATGCTTGCCCTTTGGATAATACAGAACAAGCTTTATTTTAAATGTTATTTACTTTTTTAATTGCTTATTGATGATAATAGCAGCCATCTTGCCATCCCTAGTCTATGATCAATTTAAAATTTCCATGGAGGCCTGGGGAGATGGTTGTGGAGTGTGAGTACCTTAGTTGTTCTCGCTGTCCCCCATTTAACAAAAATAGACATGGTAACACAGTCCTTGTGCTGGGGTGTGCAAGAGTTCATTGACCACCAGGCCAAGGCAAATCGTAGAGTTCTTGGTTCAATGAGAGAACTTGTCTCAAAACTTATGTTGGAAAATGATATAGAAAAACACTCAATGTTGAGTATACACGTGTATGTGTACCCAGCCGAACACATGTGTGCATACAACACACACACACACTACAGCAACACACAGATGAGAGAAATAATTACCTGTGAGCAGTAGCTTCACATTTTAAGACCGTAGATAGTTTACAATGAAGGGGTCCTGTTGGCCATGGGAGCAGGGGTGTACCCTAACAGTATTTTTGCTGTGTAAAATGACTAAAACTATAATAAGATATTATTGAATTAGCTTCTATAATGACTAATTGAAGTTTAATGATTTCTTTTGCAATTAGAGCAGAGAAAAAGGTGGTAAACATTTACAGGATGAGGGGTTGAAAAGATGTTATTTTTAGTTGTTTAAAGAATGACTTGATTATTTTAGCCTTTTAAAAGGCAAAAGGTTGAAAATCATTTTGATGTTTCCTACAGTGGGTACTTAAGACAAAGACTTTTCTTTCATAAATTTGTATCCTAGTCATGGTATGATATAAACAGATGTTGAATAATATGAGTATTCAAAAGCATATTTGGGGAGATTCAGAGGTGTTTCTTGAGCACTGAGCAGTATTTTTTTTATTATATTAAGGAATAGATATGATTGGATAAAGCAGAAGTCACAGAGCAGAGTATATTTACTTGGAGGTTCAGAGTGGAAGAAAGAGTGTGACCCAAATACACAACAAGTTCCTGTTGTGTTCAGATTATCTGGGAATGTAGGGTCCTTGTACAGGGAGATTCAGTTTCTGTTATCATGGAACCCAGGCCCTGGCATAAAAATCACATGCATTGAGATGTTACAGCCGTGGTAGAGTGGAGGAAGGGAAAGGAAAGAGCTGTGTAAGATCCTTAAGAAGGCGTGTATCTGTAAGAAGAAAAGAAAACCCAGTAAAATATCACACCTTCAGGTTCTTCTTAGAGATCACTGTTTTATGGTTCAAAAATCTTTATTGTAATCAGATATCGTGCTGATATTTAATTGTTGCTACAGGAGTAATAAGCACTCAGGTATTTTATGTTTTCTGCCCACAGAGAGACTCTTCAGATTTAACTCTTTTGCTTCTTCATAAATATGAAGAAGCAAAATACATAATTATGTATTTTTGAATGTTTTTTTCTTTTACTGCTTATTCATTAGTTCTCATTGAATTGTTTTTAACCGTCATTAATTTCAGCACTTCTCCTTTTATATAATATTTTGTGTAGTTTTGGAAGTTTAAATTTGCCGCACAGATTTAAATTTGCCCCATAGATTTTTTTTTTTAATTGAGACAGGGTTTCTCAATTATCTTTGATAATATCCCAGGTATCTTGGAGTCTGTCCTGAAATTTGCTCTTGTAAATCAGGCTGGTCTCAAACTCACAGAGATCCACCTGCCTCTGCTTCCCGAGTGGATGGGATTAAAGGTATGCACCACCACTGCCCGGCTCAGATTTTTTTTTTCATTAAGCCATGACTACATACATATAGTTGGCAAGTACAATTGAATAGTACTTCTTTTTAAAAGTATAAATGAAATGGAGCTTGGGAGATAGCTCTTAGCTCTGTCAGTAAAGTGTAAAGTGCTGTCAGCAAAGGACCCAAATTTAAGCTTCTGAACTGAAGTAGAAAAGGAAAAATACCAGCAACTTAGTATGTTTGTTCATATGTGTAATTCCAGTCCTGGGAAATGGAGACAAGTGGGTCCCTGAGGCTTGCTGGCCAACCAGCCTGTCTGTTCAATGAGTGGCAGACCAGTGAGAGATGCTGTCTCAAAGGAAAAGGTGGAGAGTACCTGAGAACAACACCAAGGTGTCCTCCAGCATCCACATATACATGGACAAATGCACACACAGCATGTATTTATTCATAATACATGTAAATGATAATGACTATTAGTTTACCTCATTTGTTAGCAGCATGCAGAGAAGGAAATATATCTATTGTATGTTGTTAAATACAACTGAATCGAGAAGTTGGTTTATTTGATGAGAACCGGCGATGGTGATAACTGTGTTTGTCCCTGGTTTAGCTCAGCTTCAAGGGTAATATCTAGATCTGTAATAATTCAAAAGTACATTCAGATTCTAAAAAATTCATTAATTTTCTGTTCTGGCTTCAAAGAGCAAAACCAGATTGAATGATGAGAATGTACACACAAGGTTGTATCCTTTGCCAGGCATGGAGCCCACGTCTTTAATCCCAGCACTCAGGAGGCATAGGCAGGTCTCTGTAAATTGGAGGCCAGCCTAGTCTACACAGTAAATTCCAAGCTACACAGGGCTATATAGAGAAAACCTATCGTTTCCTTGTTCTCTGGTCTCCGAGAGAACCTTCCTTGTAACAACCCTCTGAAGGTTTCCCCATGAGAGGAGTTATTTCTGTACTGTGTGGAGCACCGCCCTTAACCCAGACTTCCTCCTTTTGAAAATATACTTGATACAACCCATTTTAATATTTGAATTTTAATGAAAATATTAGCATTATTTCATTTAAAAACATAAGGTTTTTTTTAATCAGTCTTTGGAGGGCTATAGGTCTTGTTTTCTTTAGGAGCAGACAAACAGTTAACATTTGATAGACAGCTAAGTATTCTCATTTACAACTTTTTCATTTACTTCATACCTACTAGGTAAAATTAATGAAACTGTTGTCATCCATAGTCATAGTTGACCTAGACCAGAGATAACACATGACTCCTACTCTGCTTAAACACTGGACTACGGGTGTATTCACAGAGTAGAGCACCCCCTCAGAAGTACCAGGAGATTCTAATCTAGGGCAAGCCCTTGCTTACCGTTAAACGGTATCTACATCCCTAGTCCTTGTTCATTTGTTTTTAAGTCAGTTTCACTAATTAACACAGGCTACACTTGACCTTCTTATGCAGCCCAGGCTGGCCTAGAACCTTCTGAGTGCTGGGTGACAGTTGTGTTCCACTCCATTCATACTCAAAGTAAATTATGTTTTTAGGCCAGGTATCATTGTGTCATCCTGGCTGACCTGGAACTCCCTCTACAGACCACGCTGGCCTCCACTCATGGAGATCTTCCTACCTCTGTCTCCTAAGTACTGGCATTAAAAGCGTGCCCTGCCATTAAAAGTAATTTCTTTAAACAGACTACAATACTAAGCTTAATATTTCAGACTAGAAAAATATTCTGTTTTCATAGTAGGCAGCCAAAATGTCCTAATTCTTGTAAGTACGGAAAGATTTTTCTTCTTGTTCTGCAGCTGACTACAGATGTATTTGAGAATCCATCTAGAAATGCCATAGTAAGTGTATTAATTGTGCTGTCTTTGGCAGTATCTGACTTCAGTAGCATAAGCTGCCCTTTGGGAACCAGGATGCTCTTCGCAACAATACATTAGACAGTGACAGAGCTTTGATTGTGCACATGAAAACCACGTTTCTTTATATTGAGTATGATCATTTGAATGATGAATAGAGTTGGGATTTGCTTCATTGGTTTTCAGGGTTAGAATCATAGGATGTTTTTATTTTTCTCAAGAACAAAAGAATGTGATGTTAACCCAGTGCACATGTTTTGACAAAATGTCAGTTTCATTTCCTTAGGTCAGAAATGAGACTTAATCTGAAATTCAGACTACTAAGGGTAGTTTAATCTCACAATGCTTTTGTGTTATTAAAGAAAGTAGAAAATAAAATTTAATAGATAAATCATGTTGTAAACATCATGAATGCTGAAATCAGGTAAATCTCATCTGTTTTATCTAAACAACTTTAAGTGTGTTTTTTTCCCCTCCCAGGACATTTATTCAGACCAGCTGGGGATCAGCCGTTTAACCTGTCCACAGTGTCGAGTGCCTTCCCAATGGTCAGCCACCCAGTCTTTGGTCTACATTCAGCCAGCTCAGGGCATTCAGAATTTGGTGGTTTGGGGACACTTGGTACACCCACAGCCTTAGCCGCACATCCCCAACTAACATCTTTTCCAGGTAAACATCTGCTATGGTGTTGAAGGAAAGGAGCAAGGCCTGCAAATGCTCAGGCAGGCCTTTGTTATTAAACTGAACAGCAAAGCATAGTGTGTTAGATTCATGGGCAAGAGTTGGCTCAGTTTTATTCTATATAGCAAAACATAGTCACTATGTGTGTCGGGATGCTGCAGTTAATTAATTCGGTATTCAGGTGTTTGCTTACATAACAAACACAGAATATTTAAGGCAAGTGTTTCTGGTGTATTTTACTAAAGTATTGTATGTATAAAAATGTGAGTGTACAGTTCTAATTCTTTTCAGCTTTGGTTTTCTTTGGGGGAAGGGCTGTGTGTGTGTCTGTGTGTGTGTACATGTTAATGTGTCTCTGTATGTATATGCTGGGACACATGTGGGAATATATTTGTGGAATTCCAGAGTTTGAAGTCAGGTGTCCTCCTCAATCACTCTACTCCTTAATTTTTGAGACCAGGCCATTTCAGTGAACTTGGAGCTCACGGATTTGCTAGGCTGGCAAACCAGCTAGCTCCATCCAGGTTTCTGTTTCCAGATGTGTATTTGGCTTTTTACACTTGCTACATAGGATTGCTGTCTGTTCTTCATGCTCTTTTGGCAAGTGCTTTACCGACTAAACTTTCTCCCCAGTCCCTTTATGTAATATTTAAATCAAGTATTTAACCTGGCTTGAAATGTGTGCTGTGACAGAGCACTTGTCTTCCATATATGAGACCCTGGGTAAAAGACACCCAGCACTGGGAAAATTATCCTAGAACCTGAAGGTAGAGTCTCGCTTTTCTGACAACTATTTTACGTTTTTATTTTTCTCTACTTTGTTGGGAAGTTGAGGCAGAATCTTAAATTTCTATACTTTTTCCTTTTTGAAAACTTTCCAAAGCATGTTTGGAATACATGTTTCCACAGCAGTTAGGCAGTTGTCTTATGTGCCTTGTATGGGCCAATGTGACATGGAATTCTGTAGACTGTGGTCACAAAGTAGCTGAATTCACGTAAATGTTATTGAAAGTCCAAACTTCACATTAATCACTACATAGCATGGTTTAGTTTTAGTAAGGAAGCTTGGTTTGCTGGGACACTGTTTAAAACAGCAGAGCTTAGTTCTAGCTAGAAATCGATCTGAATATAAATCTCCCCTTGGACAAATCCCTGTCCTCTTTCTCATCCATCCCCGGATTTTCAAACCTGTAAACTGAAAACCGTAACATTCCCTGCTTTGTAGGGCTGTTCAAAGATTCCAGTAGACAAGCTTGTCTAGTTTGCTGTCGGAACGGCATGTGGAATCAGTCCAGAAGAGCTATTGCCATTTTTTCCTGTCCGCTTTAATGGCAGACAGAGTATCTCCTGGTTCTTTAAAAACAATCAAGTATCTTTTGAAACACAGAAAACAGAAAAGGTTACAGGTGTCTTTCAAGTACTATTTGTTGACTCACATTATTTCCTTAATTTCATTGTCTTGGAGAGGGGATGTGGGAAAACTTTGTGAACAGATAGTGTTGACCAAGTTTCAATATTTGCTTTACTATATTAACAGGGACTTTAGACATATATGTATTTCTAAAACATCTTTTAAAGTATGTTTTAGACATGCATCACTACGTAGACGTAGCTTGCCTGAAACTTCTGTGTAGATCAGGCTGCCCTCAAGCATGCAGAGATCTACCTACCTCTGCCTTTTGAGCAGTATCCTGCCTGCTTCCTTCTGCTTTTAACATGATTGTTTAGTATCAGACATCAATAGCTGTCTCCTGAAATAAAAATTTTCCAATTCAAAAATCTAAATAGTTAATGGCAATGTAAGTAGTTACTTACTTATATCTTTAGTACTTTCATTTTGTGGTAATTTATTTTAGATGCTCAATGAATATTAAAAAAATAACTCATTTGTTTTGCCGGGCGGTCATGGCACACTCCTTTAATCCCAGCACTCAGGAGGCACAGGCATGTGTATCTCTGTGAGTTCGAGGCCAGCCTGGTCTACAATAGCTAATTTCAGGACAGGTTCCAAAGCTATAGAGAAACCCTGTCTTGAACCCCACCCCAATAAAAACAGGAAAAACAAACAAAAAACTTATTTGTACTTTAATAATGATGCTATCTTCAGTATATAAAAACCAGCCCAAGACCAATGAGACAGTTTAGTGGTAAAAGGTGCTTGATGCCAAACCTTAGGACCTGAGTTTAATATATGGGACCCACATGACGCAAGGAGGGAACCTATTCCCTCTAGTTCCCCTCTGACCTCTACTGTGACATTCATACACATACATGTGAATAAACATGCAAACACACACAACAAATAAATCAAAAATATTAAAGAATCTAAACAAGCAGTGTGATTCTTGAACCTTCAAAAGGCATTCCCCCATTTTACCGGCTTTGTTCCATGAATGAGACTGCTTATGCCGGGACATACCAGGGATAATCTGTAGCTTCCTAGAGACAGATACGTGTAGGGCAGAAGCACTAAGGATAAAACGTGCATATGTGTATGTATTTCTTTGCCAAATGGGTAGAGATTACGGCTGATGATAGAGAAACCACTTTGTTTAAATTACACTTTGGTGCAAAAAGTTAAATATATAAATTCTCTATAGTTCAGAAGGGTGACTAAATTGCCACGTTAGGGAAGATGTTTCCCATATACACAAAGAAATCACAAGGAGATGTTAGCAATCTTAAGTATAATTTTTTAGGGTTTATTTATGTGTAACATTTTTCATTTCAAACAGCAAGTGTAAACTTATGTAATGGATATTAATATAATCAAAATTTCATTTTATACTAAAGTAGTGTTTTTTGAAATTCATTTAAAAATATTTAAAATTCTTCATGTTTACATTTTAGTGCTATAAGTGTATGAAGTTTTGGGATGTTTTCTATATATGAGTGAGTTTTAAATTCTGCCACATCACAGCCAGGCACGCACACTTGTGACTATAATTACAGATCTTGGCAGGCAGGAAGATCACAAGTTTTTTGCCAGCCTGAACTAAACAGTAAATCCTGGTGCCAAAAACAAATAACAAGAAGCCTACCAAGAACCGTGCCGCAGGGTCACCGCAGGTCACCTGGAAACATCCGTCGTGGCCACTGTAGCCGCTTAGGCTTTTGTCCTGGGCCTTCTACCTGTGCTACTGTTGTTTTGTATCTTCATGTGATACGTGAGTTAGCTAGTGGCCAAATTTGTGTAGTTTCCTCAGTTTGAAAGCTACATAAACTTTCCAGTAGAAAGTAATTTCTTGTTAAATAATATCAGAGATTTATCTTCAGAAAAGGCCATTTTCTTTATTGTACCTAATTGATCTTGTATGTTTGTCTGTGGGATGCCCTATCATTGTGAGCATACATTTTTCCTATTATTTTTTTCTACTACCTACTGTATCCTTGATTGCTATTAACATTTTGAGATATGTTTTAATGTTGTTTGATTATATCTATCACATTTAAAAACCTTCTACTTTGACTACTTTATTGACTTCTTAGTTATTTACAAATTTTTATATCCAACCTTTAGACTTTGGTCTGAAGTTAAATGAAACAATTATTGCTGTGAAATTGCATTCTGTTTTCCTCAACTAAGTAGAAACTAAGTTACAAACCTACCAGTAGGAATGGGCCCCTGCCAATAAGATCACCCTCTCCCCAAAAATATACCCCTCCTTTTATCCATCTAAATGTGGTTTAGACAGTGGTTGAGTACCTGATTGATTAACTGGAATTTATCTGGTTCAGCGTACCAGGATTCAGGGTACCATTTGCTAGCTACTCCATTTTCCAGTTTCAACAATGGCCTGTGCAGTGTTTTTACCTGTGCCGTTCATGACACCTCTGGGAACGGCGCACGCACACACACACACACACACACACACACACACACACACACACACACACACACACACACACACACGGTGTTCATTTCAATCAAAGAAATAATGCCATTGTTTAAAAGACTGGTAAGAAGGAAAATATGCTGTGAAGTTTAGTGGATTATCCAGTTGGAGATTGTTTCTAGGATGTGATGGGGTCAATCGAAGGTTGTTCTTAGGATACTTTCCAAAGCTCTTTTTAATCTTTACTCTTGAATAAAACATATTTCATAAAAATTGGTTTTACCCCCAAGAGGTTTAATGAAGAACTACTGTTTGAATATCTGAATCGCATTCCATGATTTTCTCAAATTTAGTTGTTTGATATCTATTTTAAAAATGACTGTCATTTATAATTTATGACCAGTGTAAAAGAAAACTCATTTCCTTATCAATTTTAAAGGTAGAAGTTTTATAAGCCTTTGTTTGTTTGTTTTTGAGAAAAGGTTTCTTTGTGTAGCCTTGGCTGTCCTGGAACTCACTTTGTAGACCAGGCTGGCATAAAAATCAGAGATCCACTTGCTTCTGCCTCTTTGAGTGCTGGGGTTAAAGATATGCACCACCACTACTTTGCTTATGCAAAACATTTTTTAATGAAAATTTGTTTAGAAAATTTTGTTTGAGAACTGATTATTTCTTATTCTAAAACCAAAAAGGCTAATTAATAAGCTTTCTATATTTCTTGGGTTTTTTGGCTACAAAATTACTTAATCCATGGATACATTTGAGATTCTCATCTGACCCCACCATATTTGTCCAAGCCAGATTTATATTGTATATAATTGGTGAAAAATCTTAAGAGGTTGCAGGTGTGAGCTTCAAATTTAAAGTTTTGAAATAGATGAATATTGACTTAATTCTTTTTCTTTTTCGCTTAGAAAGTAGATGGTATAGATTATCAAGCCAAATGGTTCTTTTTATATTGTAAGTTTTAGCAGGTTTTAAATTATGAACAGTGTATTTTTTTTAGCCTGAATCTAGAAAACTATTAATGGAAGATTCTTGAATAATGACCTAATAATAAGAGACCATTACATAAGTTCAAATTACCTGTTTATAGTGAAAAAATGATCAAAACTATGTGCCTTGAATAGTTCTATCCCAGGAGAAACTTGAAATGTTGTTTCTGAATAAAATGTAGAAAATGGTCAATGCATGGTTTTGAAAGTTAATTCAGTTTCTTTTTGTTTTTGAGGTGCAGAATGGTGGCGAGCCACAGACATTCACACTCGTGCAGGAGCGCCCTTTTTTCCACCGTTACTGGGAATTCCACCACTGTTTGCTCCTCCAGCCCAGAATCATGACTCTTCATTCCATTCGAGGACTTCTGGCAAGAGTAATCGAAATGGTCCTGAGAAAGGTACTCATTTCAGCACAAGTGAGGGACCAGAAACCTCTGCCTGATGCCTCTTTGCTGCAGAGCTTGCTTCTAAAAACATTTTTACAGCCTTGTGCTAGATGCTCCTATATCATCATGCTTGAGCCTTAGAATTAGGTTTTCAGACTACACATCTCCTGATTTTCAGCCAAGGTTAAGTAGTTGTGCTAGGAAGTATTGCTTATACACTGATGTGATTTAGCCAGGATCTACTCTTTCCCTCTGTATGTCCTTATCTCCTTACACTGAACTCGATAGAATGCTGCTTCTTCTTACTCAACTATAATCCAAGCTAGTACCCTACGACTTTGTTACTTTTAAATGAGTTTATATAGTTTCTAAGTGTTATTATGATAGTGTTTAGAAGTTACAGTGTTTTAGATAGCCTACTGCTTTTCTTTTTTAAATGTGCATTGGTGTTTTAACTGCATGTATGTCTGTTTGAGAATGTTTAGTATTCAGGGACTACTAAACAGGACTGGAGTTACAGTTGTGAGCTGCTATGTGGGTGCTTGGAATTTAACCCAGCTCCTGGAGGCGCTGCCTGTGCTTTTAAATGTTGAGACATCTCTCTAGCCCTGCCCATTGCTCTTTTGAGTGTTTCTAAAAGAACAATACTTATATGGTATTTTCTAAACATGTTTGTTTGATTGTCACACAGCTAGTGAATAATTCAGTTGTATTTAATATGTTCATAATGTTGCATGATAGTCACTTGCTATGATACTCTAAAATTTTTAATCTTCAATAATACTATACCCTTTAAGTAATCACTCCTGTCTGACCCATCACAACTGTTGTTTTACCTTGTCTCTATAGTATGTATTATGAATCTTTTATGTAGAGTCATGTATCTTTTAGTTCCTTTCTTTTTTACGTGTCGTGTTTGTGGTCTTCATCTACACCACACATACACAAGCTCTCTATTCCTTGTTCTGGCCAAATAATGTCCCATTATATAAATATCTTTCTTTTCAAGGTATAAATGGGTCAGTTAATGGCAACAGTGCATCATCCTCTGTCCTTGGTGTCAGTACGTCTGTACTATCCACTCCCGCTTCAAGTTCCATGGGACAGAATCAAAGCACAAGCTCAGGTGGAGGAAACCTAAAATGTCATCAGGAACAAAGCAAAGGTCAGCCTTTGGATGCCAGAGCTGACAAAATCAAAGATAAGGTAAGCTGTTTCTTTAAGAATAAGTACATCATGAATCAATATATAAAGGAAGTATTTTAAGTCAAGTCACCAAAATGTGTGAATTAATTTCTTATTACCAACTCCTTTTTAGCAGATGTTTATTTTTATAGCATAATGCTGATATTAGATTAGATATCTTGGAGAATTAAAACTCACATTACCTATACAAATAATATACTTGGTAGTGATAATTATGAGTTGAGCTTTTGTTTCTTTTAGTTCTTCAGTGGTGGGAATTGAACTAGGCCTGCACTGTACCACTGGGCTAGGCCCCAGACAGCTCCACGGCAGCCTGACGGAGACAGATTAGACGCCAGCTCGGTTCGAATTGCTCTCCATGTCCATTTCAAATCCCCTCTGCCCTGTGTTTGGTGGTTGTTAGTACAAATTGGAAAATAACATCAAAAGAATTGCCCAGTAAGTGGCTGAGTCAGAATTTGAAGCCAAAAATGTTAACTCCAGAGGCTAGTTTAGGGGAGCAAAACTGAGAAATGTTTTATTATGGGGATAATTTAGATAATCACAATAGTCCAATTACTCCTGTGCACCCATTATGCACATCAAACAGTTGACCACATTGAGCCAGTTCCTTCTCTAGATGGTGTAAGTTGTCAATTTATTGTCTCTGAAGACTAAATACATTCTTTGTTTTTTTTTCTTTTGGCGTGAGATTCAGCTTTCATAAGGTAGGCTAGGCGTGGTGGCCCACACCGTGAATCCTAGCCAAGGTAGACTGAGTTCCAGGCCAGCCTGATCTACATAGCAGATTTTCAGGCTGTTAGAAGAGAGACCCTGTCAAATATAGAGCTATAAAAACCCAAGAGACTGCAGGCAGCGTTCTATAAGAATAGGAATTTTTGCTGCTGGTTTAGTATTTCTTTCTCTTTATCTGTTTCTGTCTCATTGAATTCTGTGTATGTAGGTGTTTTACCTCCATTCATGTTTATGCACCACATGTGTGCTGTGCCCATGGAGGCCAGAGAGGGGTTGGATCCCCCAGGACATTTGTGAGTTGCCTTGTACCTACTAGGAATTGGGTTCAGCTCGTTAGGTTCAGGTCCTCTGCTCTTGACTACGGAGCCAAATTTAGGGTTTCCTTCAGGCTCTGCAGTCAGTGTGATACTTCCCTGTCAGTTGATGGCTGCTTGGCTGGTACTACTGCCCAGATATAAGCAGTGGTATGCAGGAAACTCAAATGGTGCGCATTGCATTCTCTAGTGAGCTGCATTGGAATTACAACGGCTTTATTGTTTCTCTTCAGCTGGCGCAGGCAGTAACTGCTGCTCTGCAGTCCCTGGCCCACTTCTCAGGCAGTGTACTTCCAGGACCTTTACATTTTGCCTGGTCTACCTCTTGCCCCACTACCAAATGTAGTTTTTCACTAAATCTTTATCATTCTATTTATCAATAAAGACACAGGAGTCAGCTCATAGAAGTTGAAAAGCAACTAACTCACCATTTCTCATTGCCAGAGTCTCAGAGAATGTCTCTTTGTGTCCAAACCAAAAATGACCACCACACTCAAAGTCCCTCTGTCCTGCTTCCTGTACATCTCTCTGTTTTCTGGACTCCCTCTGATTCCCTATGAACTTTCTATTAGCTAGTTGCTGGCTCTACCTTCTGACCATGGTTGTACAAATGCAAACTCGGGGTTCACAGTGTGATCATATATCTTAGCAAGTTTTGCTGAAAAATTAATGGGTACCTTGCTAGGTAATTTTCCTGGTACCCCAACTGGCAGTGTTCCCTGTGTGCTAGGACCTTGGACTGTATGGCACCTTATTCTACAGTTCTGCCATAGAATGGGCAAGAGTCACTTTTTTTTTTGATAAAATCTATTGCTTAACCTTAGGTGAATGGGGGTCATGAAAAAGAAGCCCTCTTCCTTAATCTTCCAGAAAGAATGGCTATATCTGTGATTTCTTTCTTATTTAGAGAGGACTGTTCATTATTTTCAGCAGGTATCTTCTACTAACTAATAGTTCTTAAAGTGTGGGGTTTTTTTGAGACAAGGTCCACCTTTTAGGCCAGGCTGTCCTGGAACCCCAGCTCCTCCTGCCTCATTGCCTTCAGGTTGAAGTGTGTATCAGCAATCCTAGCTACTTGATAATTCTGTTACCCTTTCTTGTTCAGATTGCTAATATAGGCTCTGCCTTCTGACTAGATCTTTTAAGAATTGGTTCTATTTGTAGGGTTATGCACTGTATGGCAAATTCAGTCCAGATTCTAATCTTTTCACGCTTTTGGCTTCTCTTTTTCATGTGATACAATGGAAACCCTGACATCCCAACTTCATAAAATGTGACCATCATTAAGTCCAGGTTTCCTTTATCCAAGACACCTTCAGATAATTTTATCTTTTTTCTCCTTGATCTCTGTTTTTCTCAGCAGAAAACAGATATTTCCCAAAATATAGTACATCCGTAGAAGAGACAGGCGGGAAGGTCACCTGGTGTCTCTAAGAAGCTTATTGAATGTCTCGACAGTCCAGTACAAGGCCCCGCACATTTTCTTTCTGCTTCAAACACCACTAAGCATGAGTGATGAAAGACCCTTAGCTCTTTCCTCCCAGCGATCAGTGTTGGGTCTGCTTTCCCCTTCTGCTCTCCAGCTGCTCCCTGGTCTCTCTTAGGCTGTGTTTCAAAGGGAGTCCCATCAGTGTAAGCTTCTGCTAGCTCCTCTGTGTGTGACACACCACCTGCTCTTTATGAAGCTACCCTCATGCATTGTGTCATTGGATATATGTCTGTATTGTATTTCTAAAAGCCATGTGTCTGTTCTTTCAAACTTTGTCATCCTACCTCGTGGAAGTAGTGATAAAAATCTAGAGAAATACACAACCAAAAGTGTTCTACAGGTTCAAAGCAGTGCACATAAAGGCATGAACATCAAACAGCCCTCTCTTCTGTTTTTAGTGAGGAATCTCCACTGATATTCTCAAGCAGAATTAGCGCTTCTCACTACAACCTCTCCCCAGGAGGCACATTCACACTTACCTATGGACACCCCTCTTTCATGAACTGTACGGACAGATACAGTACCACATTTGTGCATGCCAACAACTCAATAAAAGTAATAGTCTACAGATGCTGGCTCTTAAGCGAAATTCTAATCTTAAATTAGAATTTAATCATAATGTAAAATTTATAATTTCTTATCTTAAACATTTTTGAGTCATACATACGCCAAAATGTGTTATGGTTACAGATTGCTTAAATAAAATGAACATAAAATCCTGTATTTTTACTCTTTATTTTTCAAGGCTAAAAGCTTTGTAAAAATTGCCTCATTAGTGCTTTCCTGTATAGTTTGAAATAAATTTTTTAGATAATTTATATGTCCTTCCTCAGAGGTAGAGTAGTGGTCTCAGGCCTCCTCATTAGAATCACATTTCCTCATGTATCGCTTAGATAATACTGTAGACTAGAGTATACAGACATGTTTGGAAAATAAAACTACTTAAGTTTGAAAGTATTCTGCTCTTGAAATTTTATGTATATATCATGTGTAGCCAATGCCATCTTTAAAAATAATATTATTTATTTGCTTATTTACTTATTTATTTATGGCTTGAATCAAATTTCAAGGAATATGAAATGAGAGTTTCCCTGGACAAAGTATGCAGTAAAACCTAAAATTTAAAGTATGAATAGAGAATTATAATATAATCCAGTCATTCCATTTGTCAGTATGTACCCCAAAGATTTGAATGTGGAGTCTCAAGTATATGAACTCTAGATTAATAATTCATTCTAGCTAGAGAACAGTACAATTCTTCTAAGATAGATTTATATGCATGCACATGTCTGCTAGTTCCCATTTCACAACACACATGTGCAGGTCAGAGCATAACTTGGAGAGTCGTTTCCCGCTTTCCTCCGTGTGTGTTGTCAGGCTCAGGTCAGCCCCTGACCATCTCACTAGCCCAGGAGTTGGTATCTAATGTACTTAGTGTTTCTGTGTCTCAAGATAAAAGTGTTCTGATAATTATGTGTCAGTCTGAATGTGTGTAGTAGTACTGAGATGTGTACTTAAAAATGCTTAACTGTTTAAAAGTGCAGACTTTCTGTGAACATTAAGGAGGCTGTGTTATATTGTCACTCCTTCTAACAATATCTGCTGCTCCCAAAATATGATGCAATTGCCCTTTGCTCTTAAGAGCCATCTGCAACACGAATAATAAAAACCCCGAGACAGATATTGGGATTCAACCTGATAATCAGAAAAGCAAACTAGGCAGCCACTGGCTCTTACCTCTACCTTAAGTCGAATGGGCAATTCTGCCTCCACAAATCTTCAGATTGAGACTGAGCTGAGACCTGTCTCCTTCTGTCTTATATTCCTCTCTAGTGCTGAGAATAAAGGTGTATATCACCACCACCTGGCTTCTATGGCTAGCTAGTATGACTGCTGGGATTCAAGGTGTGTGCCACCTTTGCCTGGCCTATATGGCTGACTAGTGTGACTGTTTTATGTTCTGATCTTAAGCAAGCTTTATTTATCAAAATACAAGTGAAAAATATCACTACATTTCCCCCTTTTGTCTAAAATAAAAATGGAAAGCTATAACTAAGAAAAACTATATACAATAAGTACAAAAACTATATACAGTATATATAGGCAATAAATACATCAACAATGTCTAGTCCATTTGCATTTGACAAATTCAGAGAAAATTCTCTCTATATATCCTATCTGATGAGTCCAAAGTCTTGAGCCTAGTTTACTTACTATCATAACTTGCTTTCTGCATCTGGTAAACAAGGAAACAAGTTCCTCTGCAACATTAGGGCATCCATCTTCAGCCTATAGACCTAACCTTTCTGACCAGCATTTCTGCGAAGCAGGATATTCTGAAGAGTTGGCCCTCCTTATTGTTTGTCAGTCACTTTCTTTTGTGTCCTGCTTTTCCTATTAGGACAGCATACTGTCAGCCGTGGCAGCAAGGGCATTTTCTTGCTCAGTGGCTTCCTTTTGCCACAAAGAAAACAAAATCCATGTGGAGTTTCTTTGATATCAATTATCTTCTCTGAAGTAGATTGGTGCTGCCAAGAGCAGACACGTCTCGTCTTAAAAAAAAAAAAAGAGCCTATGTTATTAAAACATTTTAAATGCCATCTTTGTTCTGTAGCTCTCTAAAGTGTTTGAAGATGACCTGTTTATCTAAAAATATATTTTTGTTTGATCTTGAAAACACACTTAATATGACTACAAGTTTGATTATAATAGGTGATTAGCTACTAACCTGCATTTCCTTATTATCATAAACAGTAATAATAATTTTCAAGGACTAGAAATTTGTTAAATGAGTTGTATAGGTACAATACCTTGAACAAGAGTAGAAACAAAATTAATCTCAAATTTGTATTAATATACAAAATTTGTATACAATACACAAAAAGACCAATGTAAAACATTTAAAACTAGTAGTTGCTTTTTAAAAGTAGACTCAATAATTTACCTTTTATAAATTGTTTGTATGTTCCCTTTTTTCTTTTCAGAGTAGATTAAATAATCTACCCTTTTATCCTATCGTCTATATCCTTCTTTTTTCTTTTCAAAAAAAGAAACTTGAATCTAATTTCCTTTGTTCAATTTTCCTTATGGCCATAATCAGTAACAGGCTGTAACCAAGCCCCCTAAGCAATGACAAATATCCATAACGACCAAAACCCATTTTCCCTAAATTTTGGGCTTGTGGGCGTCATATTCTTAAATTTACTTCCTGCTGTCTGGGGCCGATGGCATCTTTAGGGGATTCTGAATACAAAAATTTGGAGAGAGAGCCACACTCCAACTCCAAAGCCCAGATTTAATTTTTAACTGGACTGGGACTACAAAAAGACCATTTGCATTATATGTCTGTAGAGAATAGGAGAAACAAGCATTTGGGATTATTTATGAAATTCTATCCTGTTGGAAATGTGATGTACCAATAGGCCAGCTTTTTCTGGATGTTTTTCTGGATCATCTGTCCTTCTTCAGATGTTTACTTGTCCAGTGGTCTTCGGATTACTTAGCTGGACGCCTTCCCCAACCCTGATTTTGGGGAGATACTCTTTTGGGAAGTTATATCTGATCAAATGAAAAGCATTTTGTTAGTTTTATAGATTAGTTTACATTAAATGGCCATAGTGTTTAATGAACTATTATCTCTTCTAATTAAGAGGTGTCTCCTATTCAAAATGAATCTTTTTTATCAATTTTGATGGTATCCAAAGCTTTTCTTCTCCTGTGGAAGCAAAAACAAACCCCTTCCCCAACATAACGTGTCCTGGTTTCCATTCTGAGGTCAGTAAAGTATGTCAGCTGATTTAATTCTGTAGTTTTTTTTCTACTATCCAGTGTCTCTCCAAAGCAGTTGTTGCTTTCTAATTAGCATTTAGAAAATTTAAAGTTAATAAAGTTAATAGGTTTATTTGTGCATGTAAACCTATGATGGCCATAACTTCTAGCAAAGGCATGATTACCAAATCAGCCTTTTCTGAACTCAAAATATTTACCCATTTAAAACCTAAGTAGGTATCAGTAGTGTGGTGTACATATTTTAGTTTTCCAAATTCTCCAAAATGGAACACATCCTTCTGCCAGATTTAATTCCTTTGAATACCCTTTGGGTTGCTTCCTGCAGGTAGTCATATTTCGTTGTATAAAGAACAAGTAGGACATTTTATTATAATTTTCTTGGCTTATTGGCTCATCTTGGAAAAGTCTTTTTTTAAACCTTTGCTAATAATATGATTTTTATGAAATTCTGGGACCTCTGGCACATTTCCAATCAATGATTGATCGATTTCTGCATTACCTTGTGTTAGAGGACCTGGCAGACTCAAATGGGATTGGATGTGTGTTATATATTATAATAGGCATGATTTCTATTCCTGATTGCATCTTGTAATTGTAGAAATAATAAAGTCTATTCTGTATCACTGGTATAAATTCAGCAATTTCAATATTGAAAACAACCTTCTGCATATTGTGTATTAGTAACTATGTTGAGAGGTTCTTTAAAATCCCTTAGTACCATGAGAATAGAATATAATTCTGACTTCTGGACATAATCATAAGGGCTTTAACCCACTTTACTTAAATTTTCTCATTTGCCTTTCCTGACTTATTTGCATCAGTATAGAATGTAGGGCTTCCAGTTACTAGTGTATCCCATACAGTGAGAGGAAGGATCCAGTTAGTTCTCCTTATAAGTTGAATTCTCTTGATTTTGGGATAGTTGTTAATCTCTCCCAAAGAATTACTACAAGCTTTTTGCCATGGTTGACCTTCTTTCCAAATTTGTCAACTTCATCATTAAAAGGTACTATAATTTCTGCTGGGTATATTCCTGCTAATTGACAAAGTCTCAATTTTTGTTTTTGAATTATCTCAAAGAACTTTTCCATATAAGTTTTTAAAAAGATCCATTCTAAGATAATATCTTCCTTCTGCATTAAAATTCCTGTAGGCTGCATTAAAATTCCTGTAGGGGAATATTTGGAGGATAATATGACTAGAATGCAGTTAAGATTCCGATCTACATGTATCTTCTCTAATTTCTCTTCAATCAAAGCCAATTCTCTCTCAGCTTCAGCTGATAATTCCCTGGGACTATTTAAGCCTTTGTCACCATCTCATGTTTAGTTTAAATTAATCAGGTCTTCATGTTTTAATCTCAATATTGCACAGTAGATGTGAAATGTCTCCCAGCAATCTTTGCAAATCTTTAAGAGTCTGTAGTCAATCTCTCCTAATTTGCCCATTTTGGGATCTATTTTTTTTGTAAACCTATTTTATAACCTAAATAATTAATAGATGCTCCTCTTTGTAATTTTTCTGGAGTAATTTGTAATCCCCCAAAAGGCAACTTATCTTAACTTCTTTCAACATTCTGAATTTTTGTTCTCCCTTCTGTAATTGTTCTTATTACTCAAAGCAGTATGATCTCTTAAAATAGGCATTAGGTTCTTCAATTGCTCTTGGAAGGAGTTTCCTCCATGATGACAGGAAATGACTGAACTGGATTTGACATAGGGGCTTGCAAGGGGCCCCTCATGGAGTTTCCCAATGGCAAAGAATTACCTTGAGTATTCCTGGTTGCCCCAACTTCTGCATAATCCAGAAGGGTGGGGTGTTCTGAATGGATTATTCTTAGAAAAAACATTGTTTCTAGGAACGCCCTGTTTATAATCCCCTTTAAGGTGACCTTGGTTGCCACAGTTGAAACACTTGACTTCGTGAATTTTCTTCAAACCTCTGGAAATCACCTCTCCTATTTCAGTATTATCATGAGATTCAATATTTATTGTATGTTGGATCCTTTCCTCCAGTGGAACTGACCTTGCCGGAACTGACCTTGCCTTTAAGGGCCTCATTATCCTTTTGCATTGAGAAATGACATTTTCAAAAGCCAGATATTCAATTATTATTTGTCTAGCCTCTGAATTTGATCTCCTTCTATTTACTGCTGAAGTCAATCTTTGTAAGAAATCCACAAAGTCTTCCTTTGGACCCTGTATAAATAACTTTAGTAAATGACTCAGTTTTCTTCCTATTTCTCCAGTTCTGTCCCAGTTATTCAAAGCTGCTGCAAGGGATAAATCCAGGGTATGGTCATTATATACAGATTCCCTTTCTATATTAGCATAATCTCCACGAATTTGATCTTGAGAGATTTTCATACCTCTAGGTTTACTTTGTTCAATAATCTTTGCCTCATTTCTGAATCAGGTACTCCATTGTAATTGTGGATCAGGCTCTAAAATCCCTTTGATCAATTCTATCCAGTCTATTCCTTTCTATTTCTATTTCTATTTCTATTCTATTCCATTCCATTCCATTCCATTCCATTCCATTCTATTCTCTTCTATTCTATTCAACTGACCATGAGTTTTATAGTTTATCTCATGTTTTATCATTCTCATATTCATACATTCCTATAACGGGCTTATATACAATCCATTTCTTCATTCCTTCCTCCTCCACTTTCTCCTACATTCCCCTCCCTCCCAACTTCTTGTTTTTGCTGATGTGTGCTCTACCTTGTATGTGCTCTTTCTTCCCTCTCCTCTCATTACCCACTGAGTAGATTTATTGTTGCCTATATGTACATGGTGTAGAACCATCTGTTGGAGAATGAGTAACCCCTTACTGCCTGTATCTGAAAGATAAGTGGTTTCCCCTCTCCCAGTGGCCATCAATTGCCAGTTTCTTCTCAGGTATGGGTTGGTCTTCAGAGGCCCTTTCGCCTCCACTCTGGGAATTTGTATGGCTTGTTCCTCTTTAGGTCTTCTATTCTCACAACCTCTTTGAATTGTGTGTGCCACTACATCTTCATGTCTTGAAAATTACCCTTCACTACAGGCATCCAAGCCTTCTGGCCATTTCTTAAACATAAGAATGCTTATAAAATATGAACTATTGTCCCTTTCTGTCAGCTTTTAATATTATTCAATATTTTTTCCAAAAAGTCTTAAATATTCTAGAAATTGGTTTTTCCCCCCTGTGTGACTGAGTGATTAATTTATACTTTTGTTAAAAGCAAGGTATCGCTGTGTATCTCCGACTTGCCAGGATTCACTATGTAGACCAGGGTGGTCTGAAACTGATGGAGATACTCCTTCCTCTACCCCTGCCTTGCTTTATGTGAAATATTCTTATAAAGGATTATATTTTTTTTCTTTTCTCTCTCTTTATTTTTTGGAGGGGGGGAGGCTTGTTTTTTATTTTTCCAGACAGGGTTTCTCTGTATATCTTTGGCTATTCTGGAACTAGCCTTATAGACCAGGCTGGCCTCAAACTCAGAGATTCGCCTGCCTCTGCCTCTGTCTCCCATATGCTGTGATTAAAGTCATGCTCCCCCACGTCCGGCCAGGATTACTTTTTTTTTTTTTTTTTTTACATAGCTCCATAAATCTCTTGCTTTCTACTGTGCCTTTCATGTGTCACTCAATACTGGATATAACTGCTTTTTATATTTAAAATATGTTCCCTCCTCTCTCCACCATTACTCAATCTAGAGTTTCCTGTGCAACAATTCACTGTGGCACACAGTTCTCCTAGGTACCTCAATGGCAGTTTGGCACATCTTAGGGAAATGTTTATCTGTTTACTATATAGATGAAAACTATATAGATAAAGACACTCTAAATCTGTGTAATTATTTTTGAATTTCTGATTCAGTTTTTAATTTTGCACTATTTGAAGCATTGTTGTGATGTAGATGAATCTACATATGTGCGATATTTGTATTTTAACTGTTTTATATGGAACAGTGTCTACTGTTAAAAGTCATATTTAATGCCCTATGTAAATGAATACAATTTACACATCAAGCAGTGTAACAGAATTATTTTTAATCATTTTAAATAGAACAATATAGGAATTTTTTATATTACAAAAGCTGTCCCTATCACATAATAATATTTTAGATTATTTTTTTCTAAATAGTTTAACGGGAGATGCATTAAGTGATAACCATGTCAGATCTTAGAATTTCTATTGAAGATTTCCTGCTATGTAAATTAGTTATTAATAACCCTTATGATAAATCATTTCTCCATTTCTCTTTCCTAAAATGGTGCTTTGAAGTTGAAGATAACTCTTGAAAATTAAAAGAGTGTGTCTTTACTGAATCCTGGATTTCTTCAAAGGATAGTTTACCAAATAATGACTCTGTCTCCAGAAACCTAGGAAGAAAGCTATGGAAAGTTCTAGCAACAGTGATAGTGATTCGGGCACATCGTCAGACACCTCAAGTGAAGGCATTAGTAGTAGCGACTCAGACGATCTGGAAGAGGAAGAGGAAGAAGGTCAGAGTATTGAGGAGAGTGAAGAGGAGGACTCGGACTCCGAGACTGAAGCACAACACCACAGCGACACCCAGGTACCGTTTCCATAAGCCTGGATCATTTTCAGGGAGCTCTGTGCTGTGTCTCAAAGAGATCAGCAGTGCCTTGTAAAATACTCTCTTTCTCCAAGTTATCCCACTTGCTGCTTTTAATGGATGCCAAGATAACTACCTTTCACATTGTGTTTCCAGGTGCTATTACATGGTATTTCAGACCCAAAAGCAGATGGACAGAAAGCAACTGAAAAAGCCCAGGAAAAAAGAATACACCAGCCATTACCTCTTGTGTCTGAATCCCAGACTCACTCATCATTCCAATCCCAGCAGAAGCAGCCTCAGGTTTTGTCACAGCAGCTTCCATTTATTTTCCAAAGCTCTCAGGCAAAGGAGGAATCTGTGAACAAACACACCAGTGTAATACAGTCTACGGGATTGGTGGCCAATGTGAAACCTTTGTCTTTGGTAAATCAAACCAAAAAGGAACCTTACAGGAAACTCATAGTTCCTTCTCCTGATGTACTTAAAGCAGGGACTAAAAATACCTCTGAAGAATCTAGTTCTTTGACCAGTGAGTTGCGATCCAAACGGGTAAGTTAAATATTATGTACACAGGAATATTACTGCCAAGCTTTTGTTACAAATGGGGCTAACAAATAGCTTAATTCGTACCGCCTTCTCAAATATGGAGCATAGCACTTGGTTTGATTCTCAACTCCAGGAGAGGAAAAACAGATTTTATGCTGTGTAGGCCAAAGGTAGAATAAGATCTGGTACAGTTCCCAGCTTCCCCAAAAAATGTGTTTTCTGATTTTATAGTCATAAACACCCTGTTTCATAAGTTTCTAAGAAAACTATTGTGTATCCCATCCCCTTCCACCTCTCCTCTACTGCTTTGGCAGTAAGCATATATTATAGTTGAATAAGACAAGTTTTATAATTACTTTTTTAAAAATAATGCCTCTTCATTTTAATATTATTATATTCTCTGTTGACAAAATTAACTTTTATGTAATTTACCTTTACTCTTAGAATTTAAGTGTAGAAGTCTTTTATGAAAAAAATCCGTTTTGAGCACAGTAGCAGCATAATGCCTATATTTCTATCTGCTCTAAAGTCCAAAACAACCATTGTTTTGTTGGATTTTCATTTTTAATTTTGTATGTCTTTAGGGTATGTGTGCATTCTAATGAAAAGTTTTAATGTTCTTACTGTCTCGAGAACATTCTATAAGTATACACAAGTTATTGAAATGATAAGAATTGTAAGTATGTGAACAGACATTTCTTTCTTTAATGTATATAGATGTTGCGCCCGTGTGTGTGTGTGTGTGTGTGTGTGTGTGTGTGTGTGTGTGTGTGTGTGTGTGTGTGTGTATGTGTGTGTGTGTGTGCCTGGTGCTTGCAGCGGCATCCAGTCATCTGGAACTGGAGTTACAGATGATTGTAAGATGCATGTGGATGCTGGGAGCCAAACCTGGGTCTTCTGGAAGAGGACCACTGAGCCATCTCTTAACTATCTCTCCAGGCCTGTGAATACACATTTGTATTAGACTCAATTCTAAATGATATTATCCATATGCCTTATTTAATATTATAGACTATTTAACAAGTACTTCTCTTTAAATAATTTTCTGTAGCGTATTGAATTTTGTCTTTCTTAAGACAATCTCTTTTGTTCCACACTACCTGCTATTAATCCATTGGTCTTGTCCTTAGCTTATGAATTTCTGATTTATGTTATCATTGATTCCTTCAGTGTTTACACCGTGAACATATAATTTAAGTTAGTAGGTGTGAATCATACACACACACACACACACACACACACACACACACACACACACACACACACACACACACACACACACACCAGGAGTAGAATTTGATAGATCTGTGTCAGTCAAGTCAAATCTGGAGGATATTCTTGCATTTGCAGAAAATGAGATAAGGGAAAATACATTGAGCTCCTTATCCACTAGCACATGGGTAGTTGATGCTGTCAAGCAGCAATCTATTTTCCACTTGTAAACACTATATTTAGACACTTTCTGTAACATCAAAATGGATAGTTTGTGTTGACTTAGGATTACCTGTCTTGCTGTGAAATAAAAATGCAATAACCTTCGTTTATTCTTGATAAGTGTGGGTATAAATGTATGATATGGAATTCTTAAAGCCAGAAATAGTTGCTGATAATTAATATCAATGTACAGTGAAAACTTCCCTCTAATGGAACCATTCAGTCCATTATTAGAAGAAAACACATATTACTTAGTAGAAGGTTTATTATATGATTATTACTATTTGTCTGAAAGTTTGTTTTCCTCTCATGCTGGGTATTGAACCCATGGCCTTGTGCCAAGTACACAGCTGCTAAGCCTAGCACCCAACTTCCCATTGGTCTCCCTATATCTTAAAATTTTTCTTTGAAAATCTTTCCTATCTGGATATGAGACTTGTGCCTGTAATGCCAGCTGAGACTGAAACAAGAGAATCACAGTGGACTGGAGGGCCTTTGGGTAGCAGTGAGTCCCAGGGGTATCTGGGCTATTGAATGAGATTCTATCTAAAAAAGGCAAGAAGTAAACAACCAGAAGATTTCTTCCTCAAGAAGTCATTTGGTAATCTAGTATTAGTCTCAGGTGAGTTCAAGTACAGGACTCTAGGTAATGTGTTAGGAAGACCATACATGACAGTTCCTGCTACAGAAATGTATCAGAAATGGAAACTTAGCTCTTTAAAGCAATATACATACAGACCTGTATAATCAAAACAAAATTAGAGAATCACATGTTTGGGCTGCATGCTGTAATCCCATAGCTTGGGAATTAGAGGCAGACAGATCAGGAGTTCAGTGCCAGCCTAGCTACTTGAATGGTAGCTACTCTTTGAAAAAAAGAAAAACCAAAAAACCAGCTAGTATGTTGTTGGCTCTCAGCCTGGTGGAGGAGTGCAGGGTGGAGTAAGGAGTTCTGGGACTGCTGAGTTAGAGAAGCCTGAGCAGTGGTTCAGTTCGTGTAGACGAGTGATTTTAGCCAACTGAGGGAGGAGGAAAAGTGTGACACAGTATTGTCCTTAGCAGTCCGGTTCAGCCAGAAAGGTAGGATCGTGACGAATTATGAAGTGATTTGCATGTTACTGGATACATAAGGTTGGCAATGGTCCCAGAATCTAAGAAAAGAAAACTCTTGTAACATGAAGTTTGCATTCTTGAAAGCATTTGTTGGCAGTTGGGAAGGAGGAAATAACAGCATGCCCTAAGTTTGAGCAATTTTTAATGAATGAACCTAAACACATGTTAATAGACTCGTTTGGGGGGTATTTTCAGGACTTCAGGATTGGATTAATTTGAAAATGGGAGCCACAGTAAAGAGAAGGACAGTGCCTTCTGAGTGTTTAAACAAATAAAAGTGACCATATTACGTCTGGCCAAGATTCAGCAGCCAGTTGTCATTGCTGACACTCCTTCCCCAGCCCCATTACATCATTCTTTGAGTTTCTCGTATTCTGATACTGACAAACAAAAGCAGTCTTTGTTTTCTAGTCTATCTCATTGTTTGTTTGTTTTTTGTCTTTTTTTTTAACTTGTGTTTCATTAGGAACAATATAAGCAGACATTCCCATCACAAGTAAAGAAACAGGAGTCGTCGAAGAGCCTGAAGAAGGTTATTGCAGCTTTGTCAAATACAAAAGCAACCTCTAGTTCACCAGCACATCCAAAACAACCAGTAGAAAACAACCACCCTAATCCATTTCTGACAAACGCACTTTTAGGTAATCACCAGCCAAATGGGGTTATTCAAAGTGTTATTCAAGAGGCTCCTTTAGCACTTACTACCAAAGCTAAAATACAGAGTAAGATTAACGAAAACGTCGCCAGTAGCAGCCCATTTTCCTCGCCTGTCAACCTGAGCACAGGTGGGAGAAGACCCGGCAATCAGACTCCTGTCCTGCCCTCTGCCTCTCCCATCATGCACAGTCACGGGAAGGAGAAAGTGGTGAGCAATAATGTCACACCATTGAAAACACAGCATCACTCTCATCCCGCAAAGTCCTTGGTGGAACAGTTTAGAGGTGCAGATTCAGACATTCCCAGTAGTAAAGACTCTGAAGATTCAAATGAGGATGAGGAGGAGGATGATGAGGAAGACGATGAAGAGGATGATGATGAGGAGGAGTCTGATGACAGTCAATCAGGTTATTTTCCGTTTTAAAGTTTATTTCTAAGTGTATGCCAAAACATTTGAAAAAATGTTAATTTATAATCCTGAAATCATTGTCGTTCACTGTTTCTTATAGTCGATAAACTATGAAAGTGATTGATATTGGAATTCTAAGTTAAATCTTGGCTTGTCATTCACCTGGATTGAAATGACTAATTTTAAAGTGGGTGTGATGATGCATGAATCAAATAGTTTTATCAGTTTGCTAAATTTTCATTTCATTCAGAACCACTTATCCACAGTACAATTGTTATTCTCTCTAAAAATCAGTTTTGGCCAGGTGGTGGTGGCATATGCCTTTAGCACCATGGGATATGGAAGCAGACAGATCTCTTGAGTTCAACACAGAGAAACTCTTTTAAAAACCAAAATAACAACAACAACGATAATAATTTTGAGCAAAACATAGTTGTGTATGCCTTTAATCCCAGCACCGCCAGGGGAGCAGGGCAGAGGCAGGTGGATCTTTGCATTTGAGGCCAGCCTGGTCTATAGAGCAAGTTCAAAGACAGCCACTGCTATATAGAGGAACCCTGTCATTCAGTATGTTTTGAATATAGTCACCCTGTCCCTTCCCTTCTCCCCAACTAAAAAGTTGTCTTTTATCCATATCAAGACCAATTTTTGCTGTCCAAATATTCTTTAATATAGTTTATTCTCTCCTGCAAAGTATTAAAATATTATGGGATATTACCATGGTCCTTCAAAAAGAACCAAAACATTAAGTGCTTTTTGATACCAGAATTTACTAAGTAATATGGGGTCATTAAGTTAAGCCTTGATTAAATAAATCCTCATTTACTCTGTAGTATTTTCTTTCTTTGTTTCTTTCTTTTAAAAGAGACTTTTAAACACATAAAATGCAAGACAATTGAACATTTAAATAGAGATTACATAAATATATTTGTATATATGTTTCTATGTGGATTTGTTACTGCTCAGCCAGAAATATTTCAGTAATCTGTGTGAATAGGAAAATAGTCATTATACAATTTAATGTCCTAATAATATTAAATCCTGAAAGGTGCTGACTGTCTGTAGTCTGAGCTCCAGTGCAGGTAGAACACCCACAGCTAGGGTGGCCATCTGGATGCTGTCCTGCACATCTTTATGGTATCGTCCTATGTTTATCTAGAGTTTAACCCACCCTTGTATGTTACATGTCTAGAGGAGTATTACTAACATGTATTAACATTGGACTTCACTCTAGCCAGTCTTTTGTCCACCGCAGTTCTTTTCTGTGAGCATAGTTTGTGAATCGTGAGAAGCCTGGTGGTGTCTTTATATAACTTGAATTACAGTTATAAAAGCAGAACATCAAACCAAAACCCTTCCCTAAAAATTGTGTTCTTTTGTGCTAAATCACAAATGACAGACTGATGCTTGTTCCTAGGTAGTGAGTTTAGCACAGGGGACTCTGCAGACACTGGCACCTGTCAGTTTGTTTGCTCAACAATATCCCCTTATTTTACCTAAGATTCTCTATTAAGTTGAAATTAATTTTGAAAGCATTAAGCTGAACTGAAATGTGAATAGTGTCAAGTGGGAACTATTTCGTGATTCAGATAGCAAGTAAAACTGATCCTTAGTTTGCAGAGCCATTGTCTTCATACACTTGATTCAAATAGCTTATAAGATGCTAATTTGAACATTTACACTTAGTCTTGGGAAATTGCTTCCTCGAATTCTCAGTTTCAAATACCGGTTCTGAACTACTCCCTTTAGGTGCAAGCTGCAAGTGATTGGTTATGACTTAGTTATAATATCCAAGTGCTTCTTTACTTCCCAGAATCAGATAGTAATTCAGAATCAGATACAGAAGGCTCAGAAGACGACGATGAGAAAGACCAGGAGGAATCAGATAGTGACACTGAAGGAGAGAAAACTGCCACGAACCTGAACCAGACAAGCTCCTCTGCCAAAAGCCCTCCCATCCATCTCACAGCTCACTCCACACCTCACAGCCTCCACACAGGAGGCGCCCCGGGCTCCGCTCCTGCTGCCCTGTGCTCTGAGTCCCAGTCTCCTGCTTTTCTTGGCACTTCTTCCACACTCACTTCAAGGCCACACTCTGGTACCTACAGTTTGTTTTTATCGATGTAAAGTCAAGTTAGACTGCAGCAAGGATTGCTAGTTACACAGTTTTCAGGAAATGATCTCGTTGTAATCAAGTATTGCATCTAGATTTTAGATTGCCTAAGAAACATGTATTTTAAAAAGATTTAATCTACTGCCTGATACTTTAATTTTTTTTCCCCTGTGGTTTTTAATTGATGATCCCTCTTGAGTTTGAATCCTTTTTGTTTTTGTTTCTGTTTTTTTCTTTTTGTTCTTTTGAATCAGTAGCATTCTTAGTCCATATCATACTATATTTTCATGTATTTTTTTTATAAATGTCTAGGCATTTTCATTTTAAAAGATCCTCCATTTAACAATCCAAAGCTACTGTTCTCATTCAATAACTAAGAAAATATGGGTTTATATAGTACAATATTTGGCTATTGTTTTAATTAATTTACTTTCATTGGCACTTTCTAAATTTTTATTTCAACAAATAAGCATGGTATCTGACTAATTTTATATTTATGTGTAGTTGTCTTAAAAATGTACAGATAAGCACAGTCCTCTTTTGTGCAGTTGCGATTAATTAAAGGCCTGGTACTGTTTTGGGCCATGGATATACATATGCACACAGAAATTAAATTCTCTTTCAGTATTTGAGCCTTTAGATAGAATTTGTAGCATCTATCTAAAAAAAACCTAGACTTTCAAAGAAGAGAATGAATTGGTTTTTGAACCCTATCAGCTGTTTCCTTCCTGATTGTCGCTTCTACTCATGACAGGAGCAAAGCTATGCACTGTGCTGTTCAAGAGAAAGCCTACTGTCTGTCATTAGGTCATTGAGTGAAATACTTCTGTCTTATGTAATATGCTTTGTTTAACAAAATTTAGAAATAATGCAGTTTTCATAAATATACTAATAATCTGTCATGTAATCATTTTCAAAGAAAAATTTCTGAACTATCAGAAAACTTGCATGTGTACATTTGAATATTTCATGTCCTGGTTGGCTTTTCTTTAAGGTACATCCAAGAGAAGAAGAGTGACTGATGAACGCGAGCTGCGTGTGCCTCTGGAATACGGGTATGCCACCCAAGGCCCTCCTCCATTAGTTCATGCATGCTTCATATGTGCTTCATTTCCTGTGCTCTCCTCTCTACAAAATTATTGATTAGAACAGAAGAGCTGTAACAAAGGGCAAAATGTTGATTCAGCAGAAAACTGAAAGTGCACCTAATTTCACATGAAGGGAAGGAAGGTGTTGCAGTGTTTGATGGGCTCATGTTATTGGAATGAACCAGTCACATGTCAGGGATCCAGAACAATACTATCAGAAGGCTTTGCCAAGACAAAAGTAAAGGGCAGTGGAAGATGTCGTGGCTAAAGGCCAGAGTACTCAAGGAGAGATTGGTTTAACTGATTCTAGTTACAGGTAACAGTTCAGACTGGGTTTCAGGGCCCCAGACATAGAGAGGCATTTGTGTGCTCTTCGCACGTGGAGCTTTCTGCTATTGCAAGAAATAACCGTGTGCATTGATGAGTTACTCAAACATGTAAGCCCTCAATGTAATTTCAGGTGTGATTTCTGTAAAACTTGATAGTTTAATGTTTCCAAGTCTTTAGTTTTCTAGATGAATCAGTTAGCTAAAAATCTGAATCATTTTAGTAATAAGTATATTTGGATTATATGATTACATGTTTATTTTTTATTTTTTAATCTTTTCTGAAGAGCATGTGTACTTTTTCCAACTTTTTAAAAGTTTTCTTAATAAAATCAAGTGTACTGTAATGTTCACTTCTGTTATATGTAGCTGGCAGAGAGAGACAAGAGTAAGAAACTTTGGTGGGCGTCTTCAAGGAGAAGTGGCATATTATGCTCCATGTGGAAAGAAGCTTAGGCAGTACCCTGAAGTGATAAAGGTAAATACTTTTCTCATGTCCCATACATTTGGTTCTGATAAAGCATTCTAATGCAGAGGGAAAATGCACTTCTTTCTCAGATGAGGTTCCTTGGTACAAAACATTCTCTTGTATGGGTCTAATGTGCTTAACCTAAATTGCTCACCTAAATATAGCTTCTTTATAGGATATGCAAGACATTTATGTCTTGAAAGCTAACTGCACATCAAAGATGGATTGTAATTATTAAAACCCGAAGTGGAAAAGCGTGATTTTTTTTTTTCCCACTGTCTCATCAAAAGTGTACTATCTCAAAGGGCAATTTCAGCTTAAGTGCAAAACTGACTGGGTGGCCCTGAGCAGACCATAGGATTTACCTTTTAATGTAGTCTTTGAACCAGAAAGGAGTACTGTAACCTAAATGAAGTAGATCTCACTGATTCTATATGGTTACCTTTGTTCTGAGGATCACTCGTAAGACCCCCGCGCACTGTTCCATCGATGCTTTTCATATTTAGATCAGCTCTTACTGGCTTATTGTGTCAACAGTTTTGTACTTTATTTATGTATAAAAATACCTACATTGTTCATGTGCAGTTTACCCCAAATAGGTAAAACAGTTTTAGAAAAACCAATGTGAACACGCAGTTCATGAGACCCTACAAAGAGTTTTGAACATCATGTGAACATCACGTGGCTTGGGGACAGGTTCTTGTCATCTGAACACAGCACATTGTGTTTGTTTACATGTGTTTTCAATTTGGGAAGTAGAGATCCTTAGTATTAGGTGAGTGGAAATTCTAGTGTTTTGTAGGAATTGGGCTTTTAATTAATATCACCACAGTTGCCTTTTTACTTGTGAATTAAATATATATTATCTTACACTCCCTCCCCAAAACAACTTCCCAAAAAGGTCTCCTTTTTCTGATATTTCCTTGGAGATCATCCTTTGACCCATACATTTATCTGTAATGCTTATTAGATTCCTGTTATCTTGACTGTTGAAAGCATTCCTAGTTTAGGGAGTGATGAAATGGAGATTCTTGGTCCCCATGCACAGTCTTGTCATTCCAAACAATAGAATAATGTCCATTTTCCTTCAATTTCTTCATCTGTCATATAAAGACAAGAGTTACAACATTGTTGCCTTATGAGATTATGGCCAAGTTAAAATGAGATAACATGCAAAGAAAATGTTTCAAATGATTGCGCTTCTTCCTCTTTGGACCAATTATGAGACACAGAAATGTTTTGTTTTTTGTTCTCTCCCAACCCCCCAGAATTAACAGTTTCTTTGTGAAATGGCACAAATTTCGATGTTGTCTTTTTCACTGTTTTTTTTAAATTATTTATTATGTATACAATATTCTGTCTATATGTATGCCTGCAGGCCAGAAGAGGGCACCAGACCTCATTACAGATGGTTGTGAGCCACCATGTGGTTGCTGGGAATTGAACTCAGGACCTTTGGAAGAGCAGGCAATGCTCTTAACCGCTGAGCCATCTCTCCAGCCCTTTTTACTGTTAGTTTTACAATACTAAAAATCTGAGTTTTATAAATTTCTACATAGAAATATAGGGTTTTCACTTATTTTTTTAAAGTTAAATTTTTTTTTTATTTCAGCTCAGTTTGTTACCAGACTTTTTTTTTTTTTTGAATTGTAGTTAGTCTCGGTGTTTTAGATAAACCCTTTATATACTAGTTCAGTGTTTTAAATAAATTCCTTAACACACTAGTTCAAATTTTTAGTCACAAACATTTTGGAAGGCAAAAATTATTAGAAATTCTTATTTTTAATCTTTGGTTCATGTTTCAGATCTTTATAACAAAATCATCTTCATGTTTTTTTAATTCAATAGACTTTTGTTCTGAGAGGAAAGTTAATTGCTATTCAATACATGAAATATTTTTGTATTGTATCAATAATAATTAGACTTAATCTATAAAGCCTCATTACATGGAGTAGAGTGTTCTTTGACATTCATTCACTTTTTATTAAACACAGTCAGTGTTCTTACAAATGCATAGTGTCTTGTCATAATCAATTCCAGTTAGGAACTTAGATGAGTTCTTAGAGCTGCAACATGTTGAGCAACTAACATTTCAGAATGCACAGTCAAGATAACATGAACGCTGATACCACTTTTTAGTTCAGAAAAATTAGTAAGTTCAGTTTATTTCAAGGTACTTTTAGAGAGCTATGATTAAAAGTACCAAAGAAAATGTTTTACTTAAAGTATTAGAAATATTCATGCTTTTAAAATTCTTATAGGTACAAAGTCATATGTATTTCATATATATCATTTATATGTTTGAGTATAGTATTAATTAAAAAGTTATATAATTATGTAAGAATTTTCTGTGAAAATTAACAGGGTATCCTTTTATTAGAGTAACTGACGTAGAAGAATTTTTTGCTTTTAGTGTTGAAAACAAACAAACAAACAAACAACAATCTAAGTCTGAAGCTGTCTGTACCACTTCTTAGGCCTGACCTAGTCTACCCATCTGGCCTTTCATTTCAGACATGCAGTTCCTTATTGGCTTGATGCTATATAGTTGTAAACTTTCACAAAGGACTTGATCTTTGACCTTTTGGTGATTTTCTTCTTGTCCATGGTGGTCACCTTTTGGGATTGTTGTTAATTCCATCCACTACGGCGTATCATGGGGAAGATCTGAGGTATGATCACCATGATGAAGGCTTTGCAATGGAGGAATCCAGCCAGGACAAACCACACTTTCCCACGTTTCCCTAACTTTTCCAATTCAATAGCAGCCAGGCAAGCACAAAACAGAAAGGACATTTGATTAGCTAAATTTCTACAGGTTATTAAATGCTGTTTGGCACAAATACATTATTGTCACACAATAGTTTTCTCTGTGTATAAAATATTTCTAACTTTATACAAATTGTATAAAAGTTTGATGTCTAAGCATATATTAAAAACAAAGCTTCATACACCAAAAGGAGCCTAGCTGGTATGGTATTGCATGTCTGCAATACCAGTAGTGGATGGGAAAGGAGGGAAGATTGAAAAGTTGAGACCATCCTGGTCTGCATGTTGGGTCTGTGTTTTAAAATATAACAACAACAAAAATCCAAAAAGGAGAAAAAAACATTAGTATATCAAACTTGATAATGGCTAAAATTGGTCATGGTAGACTAGATTGTTTCATTATTCTCTTTTGTGTTTTTTCTATGTTCTAAAATGTACTTGAATCAAGTACTGTAAGTGTTACAGCTCTGGAGGGAAAGGTGTCTTGACTTGTTGGGAACTCAGGCTATACCTAGAGCTGCAAAAGGACAGCTGTGGAATCTGGGTCCTCCTGACTTACTGAGAAGTCAGGCTATACCTGAAGCTGGGTGCAGTGGGGGATGGTCTCCTCGCAGGATGTAGTAATCCTATTCCTTTCTTAGGAGAGCCTTTACTGCTGAACTCTGTGTTCTGTTCCTCTAAGGGAACATCCTAGCATAGATACCGGCTTCTTCTGCTGTGACCCAAGGTGTTTCTTTTTCTCCTTCACTCTGCTAAAGAGGAAGCCCTTGCAAAAATGTAGCAATCGCCTCCTGGGACGAAAAGTTACTGTTTTATGCTCAGCCCTTCTAAGGGAACAGCCAAAGATGAGCTTTACCCAAAACTCTTTTAAGAAAGAGATTGATTTTGGAAGGAAGATTCCAGGAGAGGTACTACCTCTGCCTGTGTGGAAAAGGACAGCTTGTACCTGAATTGGCAGGGAACCTTATATAGGGCTTCTTAGGGGTGGAGTTTTCTCAAGGAGAAGATTTTCTGCTCCAAGATTGGTTAGTTTTGTTTATTAGGAGCAGAGTTGGCTCTGGTGTCAGGGCCAAATTGTGTTTCTTTTACTGGCGTTTTTTAAACTTCGGCTCTAGTTTTGGGGCCAGGGCATATTTCTTTCACTGGCTCTGGTTCCCGGGCCAAAGTGTATGTTTCTTAGGTTCTTGGTTCAGGGCTAAAGTGTTTATTCACTGGCTTTGGGTTCAGGGTCAGGGTGTTAGATTTCAGGGGTTGGTTGGTTTCTTTGGCTGACCCTTTTGCCCTACAAGTACATAATTTGGAAGACAGTTTGTTTTGGTTTTTTTTTTTAAATAATACTTTATAATGCAATGAAACTAAGAATTTTTTTATTTTTTAAATGCAGGAAAATTGAACATAAAGATTTTAGGTGCTCTGTATATAATATATATATTTGCTGTTTAAAAGGGGAAAAATGCTTTTTTATACAAATATATTGTCATTTTAACTCAAATTGATAGCTTTACTTGGGAATATAGTTTCTACATCACATCTTTATTCTTCCTTTTTGATATGCCAGTGGAACATCAATTCTTCATTCTAATTTTACTTAAAGCAGAAAAATTATAAAAATATTCCAGAAATCTTAGCAGATAGATAAAATTTAGGAGGTAATTTCTGCCAGAAGGTAATGTTTGAAGTGATAAAAACACAACATTTTCTAAAAATTATCCATTTTTTATTCAGTATTTAGGAGCTTATGATAGTAATTATGTATGTATTTGGTGATAGCAAACATTGGTCAAAATTAGTGTTTGTGTATATTACAAGATGAAAAGTGAGAACCATTTCACGGGTGTCATAGTTTAGGTGAAGAAAAACAGTGTCATGGTTATTTTTAACAGCTAAAGCAGACACCCCTAATTCAAGAACAGAGGCTCCTTAGAAGGAAGAAGACCAACCAAACCTGTATTCATGAAGAGTTTTGTTTGTTTGAATTCACAGACACGGTGAGAGCTTTGTAGGATCAGCGAATGGTCAGCATTGCTGCTAGCTTGATTTCAAATGCTCCCATAACTTCCATAAAAATCCCTCACCTGGCAGCACTCTGCAGGCCATGCTCTGCCAGCCACTTGTCTCCAGCTGGATCCCTGCTCCTATGGCCTCTTTGCAGCTCTGTGGAAAGGATGCAAATAATAGATTTGTCTTTTCAGAATTCTGTTCCATTGCATCATAAAAAACTTGTTGATCCTGACGTTTGTCATCATTTTTATTTTATTTCACTGTTTTGGTTACCAGCGTAATAGAAAATATGTCTGTGCTGTCTTGATTTTGGTAAGTTTGAGAGAACTGTTTCTTTTATCCACATTGGCCATAGGAACACAGGAAGGGTGCCCCAGTGAGTAGTCGTTGATGACCGAGGTTGTTTTGAAGTGTCTGATAAGCCTTACATGACTTCTAATGGAGAAACTATTTAATTAACTTTTAAAAATCATTTCATGTTCTTCACCATGCAAGTTCAAGGAGATCCCCAAAGAGGAGCAGAAAGGAAGGAAAGATAGACAAAGGAGGAGTTACACACCATTCAAAAACTTTCTGAGATTGTTTTTTTTTGAAGGATTCTGTTTAGTGGCATTATGCCATAAGAAAAGTAAAATGCTTCTTTCATAAAATAACCTTTTAAAAGTCACTTTGTAAATATTTATGACAAATAATGTTCCCAAATTATTCCCAAAGACTTTTTTTTGCTCACAAAGCAAATTTGTGAACATGCCTGTTACTGTAGAAATGAAGTTGAAAGTCTAAATTTTAAGAAATGCTAATATGAATGTAGAACCCAGATAGTAGATTACTATAGGAGTTACAAAGAACTGTGTTTCTTGGTGAATTTCAGCTAAAATGGAAGGACTTTTCTGGTGAAGAATAAATGGAGCAATCATAATAATTTGGCAGCATGTGGTCTCTGCATGGTTGTAGTGCTGGTGATTATTTTAAATTAGATAAAGAACCAAAGGTTGGGAGTCAACAACCAGAGTTCTACGCCAGCTCTGCTGTTAACTGCCACACCTGTGCAACCTAACTCTGGCACATATGGACTCTGGGAACATGAACAGTCAACACGGACAGGGAAAGAGCCTGGCAGTTCATGTCTTTCATTTACCAGGTAGGATTTTAGTGGCTAAGTGAGCCCTGTACCAGGCAACCTACAATGTAAGTGTGGAGCTACTGAAGGTCTGTGAGTCCCTGCTTTTCGTCAAATCCTTTGTTTTCTGAACTAAGCACAGAAGTTGCTTCTCTAAAGATGTGATCTTAGAGATCACCTATTTGATCAGTTAGTTGGACAGCATAATCAACATCGTGGAGATAATTGTATCAAACCACACCTTTCTCCACTGTGTTTCATGAGTGACACTCCTGTTCCCAGAGAAAGTTCTTCTTGGTCTTTTATATTTTAAATACTACTGACAATAGTGTGTGGCACTAATGAGCTGTGTAACTGGAGAGATTGACTGCCCAGTGCCCTTCGTGTAAAGTACAGCAAGCTCTCTGTGCTGCTCTAAAGGTAGAAGGCAATGTGAAGTAGACCCAGTCCTAGGAAAACCAACAGAATCCCACTTTTCTTCATGTTAATTTTAACATTTTTATTAAGTTATAGGATGTTCAAATATTTGTAAAAGTGTTTGATACAGATGCTTTGCTCATGCCCTATGATTTTTTTTAAGACTTCTAATCCTTGTAAGTCAACATCCTATGTCACTTGGGAGCAGTAAGGCTTATTTAATTTTCTCACCTGGAACGGACCTGTGCATCACCAAGTCTTTCATATCCCTGCTCTTCTGTGTTAGAGATACGGCTCAGCAGTGCAGAGTACTTGCTGCTCTGCAGAGGAACTGGGCTCAGGTCCCAGCCACAGATGACTCACAGTCCAGAGGATCCATACAACTTGGTTTACCCAAGTTCCAAGGGATCCAGCACCTTCTTCTGCCTCTTGAGTACCAGGCATGTATACTTACATAGGGACAGGCAAAACATTTACGAACATGAAATAAAAATAAGTAAAAAAAAATTTTTTTTTTAGTGATTCATTGTCTTTTAGGTATGACATTCCGAAACGTTTCATGTGAGCTATTATTAGATAGTAAAATGCAAAGCACACTATCAGAAGGACGTTGGCTTTGTTGTTGTTTTTTTAATCGCAACTTTATTTTTAGACTGTTAATTTTACTAGAAAATATTTTGTGAAAATCTGTTTGGTGAGTAATCTAAGACTAAGATCTAAAATTGTTACAACAAATGCATTAATCTACTTCAACGTCAACCAGTTATTTTACTTTTAAGAGACAGGGATGTTAGAGAAAGATCCCATTCCAAGTTCTAGCCCACAGCAAGATGACTTACTAAGACCCTGTCTTAAATTTAAAAAAAGAGAAGAGAAGAGAAGAAGTATCCCTTATTCATTTCAAAGTGTTGGCCTTTCAAGTGGTAACTTGGAAAATCAGCCATTAAAGGAATGGAATTGTAGCACCCAGCACCCTCGTGACACTCACACTGCTCAGCCGCCTATACACATTTACTCTTAGCACACACTATCAAAGCTCGGTAAGTTTTCTGGTTGGCTTCCGGCTTTCCTTTTCATATCCAGGTAGTCTTCAGCTTTTGTTCTTTCTCCTGTAAGACTTAAGCATTTGCCGTTCTCTGTGGTTCTAGTCCCCTTCCCATTCTAGGGTCTCATAATGTGTGTATGATTTGTTGAGACAGTTTCCTGCCCTGACTGCTAAAGCTTTCATCTCATCACTCTTGGTGATGTGGCCCCGAGTCACCCACACTGGAGTAGCCTGAGGTTCATCGTTACAAACAGTGTTGCTTTGGAGCTGGGGATGGCTCCACAGAAGGAGCAGCAACTGCTCTTGCAGATACCAGTGGTGGCCACAACCACTTGTTGAGTTCCAGGGATCCAGTGCTCTTTCTGGACTCTGCAGATACCATATGTGGTGCACATGCATACAGTCAGACAAAACACCTGTACGTACACATTTAAAATTTTATTTTTGTTTTATGTGCGAGGGTGCCAGGTCCCCTGGAACTGGAGTTGCAAACAGTTGTGTGCCACTGTGTGGGTGCTGGGAATTGAACCCAAGTCCTCTGGAAGAGTAATCGGTGCTCTTAACTACTGAGTCATCTCTCCAGCCCCTAAAAATATTTTTTAATGCTTTTCTTCTGGACTGGAGAGATGACTTAGTAGGGGCAGGAACTGAGGAACCCAGGTCATGGTGGTTGAAGGGAACAGGTTCCATGAAGTTGTTTCTGATTACCACACACAGACACATTTATAAGTAATAAAAATTTAAAAGTTTAAAAATTCTTTATCTTTTCTTTCAGAGAAGCAATTCTAGATCACCTGTTCCAAATAATACATAGAGACTCTAACTTTTAAAAAAGTTATATATTGCAATGTTATAATATATTTTCACTTCTCTCATATTTCCGTTTTTATGTTACCAAATTTGTTCAGTCTTCTTAAATAAAATGTAAAAGAATATAAATTAGTAACCCTTCAAAGAAGTTTAAAATAGTAAACATAATCTTTGATCATCTTCATAATGTTTCTTTTTATATGTGTCTTTTAAATCTTAGTCGAGGAACATTATTTCTAGGAAACATTTTTTTGTGTTAAACCTTAATAAAAAATAAACAGCCAGACATGGAGGCAGGGGTAGGCAGACCTCCGTGAATTCAAAGCCAGTCTGGTCCACATAGCAAGTTCCAGAACAGCCAGGGCTAACCTAGACAAATCTTGTCTCAAAAAAAAAAAAAAAAACAAAAAGAAAAAAGAAAAATTTTCTCCTAATGCTGGGGAACCCAAGGCAGATTTTCAAATTTACTTTTTATCATATAATTTCTGACTCACAAGAGTTAGTCAAGTGTTATGAATTATGTCTAGTTAGAGCCAGACCATTTGTCCCTACCTGCAAATAATCTGGCTACTTCCTAAGCACTCTATTCTTGTTTTCTGAAATCCAAGAGTTAGATGACACTATGTCTAATATATGCAGTCCCTTCTACAAGTACTAGTTTTCTAATGCCATGGGCACAAATGTAAATCATAAAGTCACTACTGTCTGGTAAATTTCAAGCACCAAAATACTCTGCTGACAGCAGGAAATCTTCCTGTGTGAATGTAGAAGTACTATATAAAAATCACATTTAATATGAAAAAGCACTCGTACAAGACCCTCAATAGTGCCATGAAGCATTATGCAGATTTGTTTAAATACTCCTAAGCGCTCTTGTCACTCAGTCACAAATGTCACTTTTTTTAAATCAGCATGTGCAGATTCGGTGTCTAAAATCATAACAAAAAGTGGAAAAAACTAATAAAGCTTTCCTTGACAGTGAGCACAGTGTACTTCATCCTGTCTGTGCTGACAGTTTTCTTCTGAAGTCATGTGTGACCTGAAATGTACTCAGTGCAACTGTTGATTCTATTGACTATATCTTCATCTTTACAGAAAACAATTTTTTTCAAAATCAATATAAAAGTTATTTTAGCATACAAATCACTGACAAGCTAGTATTAGTTTTTTACTGTTAGCAAACAGATGTGGAATACATGCACTAATTTTTTTTCCAAGACAGGGTTTCCCAGTAGCTATGGAGCCAGTCCGAAATTCGCTCTGTAGACCAGGCTGTCCTTAAACTCACAGCGATCCGCTTTCCTCTTCCTCACAAGTGCTGGGATTATATATACTTAAATATCAAAAGCTATAAGAACATCTTTACCTAAAAGTGTGACAGTTCTTTTCAAATTGAATCATAGTTTCTTCATTGCTCTCTCGGTACCTCTAAAATCCACTGCCGGATGACTTAGAAATGTTATGAAGATCAAATTGTATGAATTCAGAGTGCCTGAGCGCAATAGGGTTTCTACTGTGGGTTCTTTGCTACCTTCTGTCCTTTAGCATATTTGTAATTCACAGCTTTCATCATTGGATTCACAAGGCTGCTTTTTTTCTTGTGCTTTCAAATGTCAGTGTTTGTTACAATTTTCAGTTGTTAAATATTCTCAGTAGGTTTTTTTTTTTTTTTTGATCAATTGCCAAGCAGGGCTGATGAATTCAGATTGATATACCTTTTAAAGTCTACTTAATTTTCCTGTATTGTTGGTTAAGCTTGTCATAATTTATTTGTTGAAGAGGCCAAATCATTCTTGATTTCCTTCTGACTGGGTTTTGCATGTATTTTAAAGAGTCTTGTCCAGTCTTGCCTTTAAATGCTATGGTGATTAAATCTTGAAATTTGATCAAGTCCAGGATTACTTTGGGGTAGGAATAAGATTAGAGGCAATGTGAGCCTCCATTAAGAGGCTGGTGTTGGCCTGCTTGTCTCATTTCTGATGAAATGCAACCCATTCATAGGCAACTCTACTTCATTAGCTATGATATTCATTTAAGAAAGAGGTTTATCTGGTATCTGGCTACTCAAGGGATTAAACCTGTAGTATAAGCCTGAGATTTCAAAACCTAATGCTTTTGGTGAACTATCAACACTCAAGAATAACCCCTAGGGTTGTTCCCACACAGCTGCTCCTTTCACATGTCTGCCAACGTCACAGTTGTGTTCAGCACTGATGATTATGTTAGGTCTCTCTGTATGCATATAGACACAGATACAGAACTGTCTATGCACTTAATGAAGGAAGAAATAATTTGGCCAAGAATATTAAAGATTTACCATAGAAAAATTACCAAATTTAGTTTTTGAAAGTTAAATTTTATACACCTTTATAAATTAGAAATTTTATACAGCTTTATAAATTAAAAAAAAAACTTTTGCTTTAACTAGAATTTTCTGTTACATTGACCCCCTTATTTTTAATGTATTTGTGACATTTATGTCTGCAATTTATTAATTAACAGGGAATGCAGTGGTGTCTTTTGAAAGAAGAGGATGTCATTCCTCGTATCAGGGCAATGGAAGGCCGAAGAGGAAGACCACCCAATCCAGATAGACCAAGAGCAAGAGAGGAGTCAAGGATGAAACGCCGGAAGGGTCGCCCTCCCAATGTCGGCAGTGCGGAGTTCCTAGATAGCACGGATGCGAAATTACTAAGGAAACTGCAGGCTCAAGGTGAGAACCACCTGTCACTAGCAATCGCACGAAAACCCGACAGTCATCCTTCTTATACTTTTGACTTGGAAGCGGTTGACACGCCTCTCAAATAAAGAGTTCTTTGAATCTGTAACCATTTCTCAATAGTTGTTGTGTGTGCTACAGTTAAAGAGGCTTGTACAGAATTGGAGCAGCTAGCCCTTGACACGCACCCCAACGGTGTCCCAACCTGGGATTCTCCTTGTTACAGCTCCCAATTCCTTGAAGTGGATATGAGAATAACTCCAAAATCTGTGCATCTGTAGGTAAATTTTCAGCTGGAGAACTCCACTTACTAACTTAACTGCCTTACTTTGCAGTCTCCTGAAGTCTGGGTATGCGATTCCAGGATGCTGAAATGCTTGCTGTGTTTTAGAAGGCGTGACAAGGGCACCAGAAAGCAGATTTATTAAGTTCACAGTACTTCAAAATGTACTTATCATTCAGAATTACACGTAAAGTACCTTGGAGCTGTTCCTTATTACACAGGAAGACTAAGACAAAACAGTTGTTCTGCTGTGGAGTCTGAGCTACTTTGTACAGAAGTGAAACCTCTTTAGACTGTCTTGAGCGTATCATCCATCTTGTGTAAATATCTTGAACTTGTAAGCATATATGTACAAATAACTGATGGTTTAAATTTTTATTCATTAAAATTATAGTTAAAAGGCTATCAGAATTTTATGTCATTTCAAGAATGTTTTATCACTAAATATAAAACCTCAAGAAACATCCAAAATGTATTTCTGCTCATTGTAAATAAATTGTAATCATAGGAAAAAACTCATGGAACAAAATTCTTGAAAAGAACGTTCTTATTCTCCCTCATTAGTGGAGTCATAACAAGTTTCTGCTACTCTCTCTAGAAATGTGCACACATATCCACATTCAAGCTTCACCTACACATGTGTTTGTTAATATCTAAAACAGGTTCCCATTATACCTTATTCAGCTTGATCTTGGTCATCTTTCTGTAGCTAGGAGCCAGCCTTCCAGTGGCTCAGCAGTCAGGGATGCATGTGTTTCTTTACCATTCTCATTAGAACGTCACTCTCTTTTAATGAAGCTTTACCATAACAAACAATAATAATAAACATATGTTAAACATTTTTAAGTATTTATTTCACATAGATCACACCAGTTGTTCAATTTTAGGTGAATCAGCAGTCAGATACTGTTTCTAAAATGGTTGTTCCAGTTCATACTTCATCCCGTTGCATTTACGTAACTACTGACTAGCATCTAACAGTATAGCTTTAGTCTTTCTCTGCCTTAACACAGTCTATTTTTATGTTATTTTCTTTATCTTAATATTTTCATCTTCCTAATAGTTTAGTGAAGAGTAAAAGCAAAACAGTAAATATATTAAGAACAGATGAATTTTAAAAATTATTTTAATTTTTTTATGTTTGGGGGGTGTTATTTGTTTTTTGTTTTTTCAAGATAGGACTTTTTGGGTAGCCCTGGCTTTCCTGGAACTAACTCTGTAGACCAGGCTGGTCTCAGTCTCATAGAGATCTATCTGCCCTTTCCTCTGCCTCCTGAATGCTGGGATTAAAGGTATGTACCACCACGCCCAGCTTTAGTTTAAAGTTCTTAAAATTGCATTTTCAATATTGTTTTTCCGATGTGTGTATGGGTGCATATATGACAGCACATGTGTGGAGGTCAGAAGACAGCTTGCTTGAGTCATTCACTGAAATGTTTTTAATAATATTCGTGTATGTGCATAATGATGTGTGTATGAATGAAATGCATATGTGCCATGTTGCACATGTTGAGTTTGTTTTCTCCTCCAGCAGGGGTTCTGGGAATGAGACTCAGGCGGCAGGCTTACACAGCCATGTGCTTGTTAAGCTGTCTGTCTGGTCAATAGGTTCTCCTTTTTATTCTAAGAGTTTTAGTTCTTCTGCTGTGTAAATGAAAATATCACTAGATTCAAGGATTTAATCACTAGCACAGCTAAGTGAAATACAAGTTTGGCTAGAGGTCTCTTCCTTTACAAGTATATGAAAGTATATGTGTGTGTGAGATTTTGTGTATGTGTGTGTTAAGATTGAAGCTAACTGATATTCTTACATCTCAGCAGCTACTTAACTCAAAGGAAGCTTTTCTTGTAATGTGAAAGGATGACTCTGTGAGCTCTGTGATGGGGATCACATTTATATAATTATTCTTTTCTTCATAGTTTATTAAAAGTTTAGCAGTTCTTTTCTACCTTTTGGGGCCTTTCAAATTCATGATCGCTTTGTCTCAACTGCTCCGTTGCTGGAGCTACCACAGTCCCCTAATGTGGCCATTTCTAGGGTGGGAATGAATATGTCATTCTCTACCAAACTGCTTTCCTACCTGCTCTGTGTCTCCCCTTAGGCAGTTTTCTGAAGTGTGCATCGTTCATGTTGACACAGCACCAGTTCCACAGTTATTCTTCAAGCTTATCAGGTATATAGTGTTGTTAATTATATCCTGTGAAATTTGTGTTTTTCAGAAATAGCCAGACAAGCTGCACAAATTAAGCTTCTGAGAAAACTTCAAAAGCAAGAACAGGCACGGGTTGCCAAAGAAGCCAAAAAACAACAGGGTAGGAGACTTATATGCATCGAAAGGTGGGATCTGGGAATTCCTAGTCTTCCTTCCAGTCCTGTGTTTCTGTGATGACAGACATGCTTTGGTTTCTCTTAACAGCAATAATGGCTGCTGAAGAGAAGCGGAAGCAGAAAGAACAGATGAAGATTCTGAAGCAGCAGGTATGTCCATGTGCTGTAGCGGACTTCTAGTCTGCCTTCCCGTGAATCTGCGTCTATGCGGACATAGCACCCCACCTGGATGCCTGCATAGCCTATGTCTGTTTAGAAAGTTGTCATCCTAAAAATTTTTATTAATATTTCAAGAGATATTTATTCTTGTTATTTTATATGAATGAGTGTTTGCCTCCATGTATGTATTTGGACTACATCTATGCCTGGTACCCATGGAGGCCAGAAGAAAGCGGTGGATCCTCCAGAGCTGTTGTTACAGATGGTTAAGAGCTACCATGTAGGTGCTGGGAACAAACCGAAGTCCTCTGCAAAAGCAACCAGTATTCTTCACTGTGGAGTCATCTTTCCAGATGTGGCTTTTTCTTTTTTTTTTTTTTTTTTTTTAAATGTGGGTTCTGATATTGGAATTGAGGTTCTTGTATTTGTAAGATAAACACTACTAAATGAATATTTGTATATGTAAGTATGTGTGTTTGATTTCTACTCTCCTGAGTCCAGCTAGTGTTGTTCATATGTACATGGATAAAAAGCTGACCTCTGGGGTATGGGCAACATGTATGGAGGCCCTGTCCCTGAAGTTAAGGCCTTGTGAGTTCTTCCCCTGCCCATGGTGGGATGATAACCGGTATGGTCTTGCAGGCAAACATTTTGAATTCATGTTTGCAACATTCCCGTCATTTCCAAAACACACTGTTTTGCAGCAGTCCCCTAGCTCTCTGGCTCCTCCCGTTTCCCTGACCACTTTTGCACGATGTCTCTGAGACTTGAGTGGAGTCAGTGTCTGACTGATGAGGGTCAGAACTCACAGTCTCTTTTTTTCTACAGTTAAACCAGCTGTGGTTGTCTGTGAGAGCCTCCATCTGAGACAAACACTAACTTATTTTTGAGGGTGTGAGCTGCACTTACTTGTTTATTAAAGATGAGTCTTTTGAAGACAGTTACATAGCATATCAAAGTGAGGAATGGGCAGAATGACAAGGGGTGCCCAGGGGTGCAGCAGTGGAACTAATATCTGTCTGTTTGGACTTGTACCCATTCGCCAAGGAGCAGCTCAGGTCTAGTACTATAAACCTAGCCTTGAACTCATTAATAGAAAGATCACAGGCCCTAAAGGAAAACCTAAAATAACTTCCTTCACTTTTAATTCATGTCCTTTTTCTTAAAGTTTTTAAGAAGCAAAATTTTATATGTGGCATTTCATATGTAATATTTGTAAGTATCTTAAAATTCTTGTAGACATTGAATTCAAGTTGGTACCCTGAGACTGTTTTCAGTGTTAAAATTCATGTATCAGTGGATAGAGGGTATTGCTTGAACATCCAAGTTTAGTAAAAAAATTTGGCAGTTTATTTATTTATTTATTTATTTAGTTAGTTAGTTAGTTAGTTAGTTAGTTAGTTAGTTAGTTAGTTAGTTAGTTAGTTTTGGTGTTTTCCAGACAAGGTTTCTCAGTAACTTTGTATCCTGTCCTGGCACTAGCTCTGTAGAGCAGGTTGGCTTCAAACTCACAGAGATCCACCTGCCTCTGCTTCCCAGTGCTGGGATTAAAGGTACATGCTACCACCTCCCAGCTCATGCTGTTGTTGTTTTTTTTTAATGTGTAATATGTATTGAAATTTTTCTTTTGTCAATTTCATACATGCATCATAACTAAAAGTACCCCACTCTTTCTAATTTTCCTCCTACCCCTATTACCCCAACTGTCTTCCCTGTAACTCATTTTCCCTCATTTGTGTTTTTGATTTTGCGTTTTTGATTTTGCTTTGAGTTCCTTGAGTTTAACTAGGATCATCTGTGTGACTGTGGGTTTGGAACTATCTATTAGAACCTGGTGGATTCCTTAGTGGTTACACAGCAGACAACAATGACTGCATCTTTCCCAGAATCCAGAGCAGCCAGCAGTCCAGTAGCAAGGGTCCCCTGATTCACAGCTGCTTGCTGACCTGTGCTGTCTTGTGTAGGCACAATAGAGGTAGCCACAACTACTGCGAGGTCATCACTGCACTGACTGGGCCGTGTTCAGAAGCCCACATCTGCACACTCCCATCCCTGCCAGGACTTTCCAGATGCCTCATAAGCCCTTGACCACTGTGGGAGCTATGTGTCCCCATATACAACAAGAATCCCTTAAAGCAATTTTGCAAGATTGTGGAAGCATCATGATGAAGTAGGGTGAGCACAGACACTGTCATCTGAGTCGAGTGGAACTCTGAGTTCTAAGTGTTAGCATTATAGCAAACTATTTGCTGTGTTAGAACTCAGTATCCTCTTAATAAATGGGTACATAATATGATAGGAAATTTATAAATCTTATAAATGATATTAGTCTTCATGCTAGTGACAAATATCTGTAATATATATATTTGGCTGTTAAGGTAAAGTTTAAACTGAATATATTTAACCCCAGATGGCTTTTGGTCTAAGAATCTCTATATCCTCACATGAAAGAAAGATGTAATGCTTTCGCTGAATTAAGGTCATACCCCTTTAAAAGTCTTATGATTGACAAAAACAAAAAAGATTTCATCAAGAATATGTTTCCTCAGGTCTCAACTTTTTTTTTTTTTTTTTTGAGACAGGGCTTCTCTGTAGCTTTGGAGCCTGTCCTGGAACTTCTAATATAAGTAAATAATTCAAAACTTGGTTCTTCAGTCTGTTACCTAGAAATAACGTAAAAATACATACTTGAGTTTTTATTTTTGGTAAGCTGCAGCTAATATTCAATGTCAGGAAAGAAACACCAGCAGCAAAGTCATAGAATGTGATAAGTCTTCTGAATTAGATCGTTGATTTCTCACATATCACGATTGTGTTATACACCTCTGTAGAGACTCAATAATAATACAGAATGATGGAAAATTCACAGGAAAGCATAGATAGACACATCTGGAAACTGAAAGAGAAACACAGCAGTGTTTGATATAGATGAAATGTGTTTGCTATAGAAATTTTAGAACAAATCTAAGTCAGAAATGTCAGGGTGTGTCATTGCTGTTGTTGGGTATTCATTCCTATCCAGGCCAGTCGGAAACTTCCCGAAAGAACATTTAAAATGAAAGTTCTGACTGTGATTATGGTATATAAGGGTAATTTTAAAAATAAAAATGTAAATTCTTATATGACTGCTAAATTATAAAATATAACCAAATTTAAATATTTTACATGCCAGTTATCTGATGTAAGTAATTTCCTGGATCATAAAATCAAATTAATTCACTGTAAAATCTTGTGGGTTTATTCTTGTGGTTGAAAGCGTTGTTCACATCATGTTGTCAACCTGTGAAATAAATTTTAGGATCGGAGATTAGTTTTAATAATGACCTTAAAGCTATGTAATGACTATATAGCTGCGATTTTAAAGCATTCTTCAAATTTATGACAAGTTGACAAAGGCATGCACGTAAATCATTTTGTAGAAATAATGTTCTTTGTTCCAGTTCATTCAGTAAGTGGTAGAAATCTGTCGCTTTATGTATTTCTGTTTTCTGTTTTATTTGTTCTTGCAGTTAGTTGAAAATACCGTCTGGATATATAACATTAATCAGCTTTGCAATCTCTTTGTATGTTTGTTTAGCATTTATAGTTTACCATTATGAGAAAATGTCTAAACTCCTATGAATCTCCTTACAACAGGTAGCTAAATTTCGGATCCAGCATGGAAAGTGTTTAATAATTTAGTATTCATGTCTTAATTTATTTGACTCTAATTAAACCTTTTTACCTAAATACTTATTATCTCAAATTTTCATAATGTTTCCCACAGGAAAAAATTAAGAGAATACAGCAAATCAGAATGGAAAAAGAACTCCGAGCTCAGCAGATTCTTGAGGTAGAATTCTCAATTTAACATAACTAAGATAACAACTTATAAAGTGCAGGGTCATTTCCGATGCTCAGTTGTTTCTGCATTCTTTCAGATGAATGCGTTCACTGCAAAGTCTATTCAGAAATGTGTAGATGGAGGCCTTCTTTAACCCTTGTTAGCACTAAATGCCAGAAAGTGAAATAAAACAAACAGCAACCAACAAGAGAGGGAAGACTTGAGAAGCCAGTATAGATGTCATGGAGTTCATGGTGTTTACCCTCAGGAAAGCCCCTAGGGCATCTAGTTAGACTTTGTTTTTCCATTTAGAAACTCTTCCATGATAGAAAATGCTATCACTAGCAGGGTTCCTAGTGTACCTTCCCCTCTGCAAGAAGACTAGAATTAGGTGTACAGGATGTGTTAGCATCAAAATTAGTAGCTAGAAATTAGCAGGAAGAAATACTGAAAAGGCGGGCTTAACACATCCAGGACTCAAGCAAGTCCTGCGAGAGTTTGAAACTTTTTATCCAAATTGCATTTTCACCCGGCTTTGGTCTAAATTGTCACTGTCACCTTGTGAGATAATAACTATGCTAGAAACAACTGCCTCATCAAGACAAAGGCAAATATGTTTCATGTCCTGTATCAAAAATGGTATATGTCTTGAAGTTGTTTCCTAAAAATATAGTGAAAATAAACTGTTTTGTTTTGGTATTTGGTTGTTTGAGAGAGGGTAGCCCTGACTGTGCTAGAACTAGCTCTGTAGACCTCAAACTCACAGAGATCCACCTGCCTCCCAAATCGATGAAATTAAAGGCATGCGCCACCACCGTCCAGGGAAAATAAACTTTTGATAACTTCAGTTCTATTTCCCCTCAGCTGTTGATGAACGACTGCTTTGTAGAACACTGTATGCCCTGAGGTCTGTAGAGACTTGGGTGTTTCTGTTACAGTGCTTTCTCCTAGAAATGCAGACATACCCTCACCCTGTTTAGGTTACTTTTATAACTCCTGAATTCAGAACACTTCTTTTTGGAAACAAATGAACAATAACTAGCAGGTAGTTAGAACCTTGCAGACAGTGAGTGACTTCAGGTCGTATAGTGTGACGCTGGTTGTCAGAGTGCAGGCTCTGTCTTGTTAAACAACCAATGCTGAATACAGAGGTAGAGAAAATCAGATTTACTAAATTTCATTTAAAGTTTACAGCCAAATAATGGATTTCCTTATCTAAAATATCAAGGAGAAAAGGAAGTTCCAAAAGTAGATGTGCTTGAGCTTCTTTTTATACATCAATATTAATTCTTTCTGAATTTTTTTCAGTGAGTAAATTTTCTTTTAAAATCCTCAAAAATGCAAAACATGATAGTCATTTTTCTTAAGATAAAATAATGTTATTTCAAATGTTTATCTGTTTAGAGAAGAAAAGATGTTGTCTCGTGATTGTTAAGGGTGCTTACAGATGTGTTTTAGCACTGATCTTCCTTTGGAAACACTGAGGCGGGAATGTTTGTAACTGTCTGCATATGTGTTACATGATCGCTGTGTACTTTGTGAGGCATGTACCTGCGAGTCTTAGCGGTGCTGTTGCATGACTTGAGACCTGTTTCGCATGCACAGGCTAAAAAGAAAAAGAAGGAAGAAGCGGCAAATGCCAAATTATTGGAGGCCGAGAAACGAACAAAGGTTAGTTTAGCCGAGAATCAAGAGTTTTTATTTTCAAAAATAAAAACTTCATTTGTGTAATACCAATCATGAAAAAATAGTTTTTCTTAAAGCTACTATTGAAAAATATGTGTGTAAATGTGTGCTTTTATTTGTATGTATATTGTTGTATGTTTTTTTTTCTTAATGTAGGTATGTGCTGTTTTGATATGTATAAATGGAAGACATCAAGTTAGAAATGCAAATTATTGCATGGCATCTGGATTTAAGTTTGCTTGATAAGAATGATCACCCAGGCTAGTTTATGTGTCCTTTCTGTTTATGCTTCAGCCCGTGCTGCAAACCTGACTGTCCCCTCATAACTCTCTCTTTGTTAGTGTCTAGTTAGTGTTTTAGTTATTAGAAACACAATGCATACTCTAGGTGTGGTGATGCACACCTGTCATGCCTGCAGTCAGGGAGATGTGGATGGCCAGTCCTGTCTATAAACAAACAAGTAAATAAATGGGCAGAACCAGACAGAAACATCACTGATAGCTGTCATTACATAGTAATAAGATTAGTCCGTTATATTCTGTCCCAAAATTGTGGAGGAGTTTTGATTATAATGCCCTGGCATGAAGCATAGAGAGACGTTCTATTCATTCTCTTCCTTCCCTGCCTAGCTCTCCCCTTCCTCTGAATTCTGGATGGCGGCAGCTGATTGAACCTGCTAGCGCTTTAGTTGCCAGCACAGCTCTACCCTATAGCGCCACAGCAATGTTTTGCTATTTGCTCATTTTTGTTTGGGGGCACCATATAGTTGTGCTTGGGATGAACTCGAATTTATGCAACTAAGCAAAGCTCTGCTTCTAAGCTCTACCCTCTGTCTGGTTTGCAGTCTTTTCAACACATACTCCCATACTTTGTTCTCTAGAATAAAGAGTAGTCTTAATTCTTCTATTCTCCTTTATATTTATTTACCCTCAATATCCATTTCACTGAGATTTTACCTTGTTCAACAATAATCAGTAGTTAACAGACTTATATAATTGTTTTGCATTGTGTCCAGTCCCCTTGGGGTGGACACACATGAACCCAGGCATACACAGAGTATATTTGGGACCTTATGTTTAGAGTGAGAAGGGTTTTAATATAAGCTAGTTTTAAGAGTTGAATCAAAAATTATTGAGTAATTGTTAAAATATATGTACAGTTTTTATTATCCTATGTTTGACAATCTATTCAGTTTAGTGAATTTGCCATTGAAGTATGCTTTTCAGTTATTTATTGAATTTTAAGTGAAATGATTACTAGGCAAGCATCCTTGCTACTGATTGTGCCATGCAGTTTGTGTTAGCTAGCTATTAGGTAGAGCCATATCAATGTAAGAAAGATGGAATAGTGAACATATTCTGTAGTCAAAGCTAATAGAAGGCTGGAAATTTATCTGAAATGAAATTTTTATTATTTAATGTGCTCCAAATCTCTCCTAAAAATTATATATCAAAAGTTTCTTATTTTTAAGGAAAAAGAACTAAGAAGACAGCAGGCTGTCCTCCTGAAGCACCAGGTCTGTACACACAAAGCCACAACTGTGGAAAGTACTTCATCATTTTGCTTAACTATTTGGGGGGTGGGAAACTTCAAAATACTTTCTTTAAAACTTCTCGTTAGTTCCTGCTTCAGTTTTCCCTTTGTCTTACAGTTTAATGCCTTGCTTTGGTATTGGTGTCTTTGGGGGGTTAAAATTGGTTTTATGACTCTGTGATTTCTGTTTCATAATGTTGTGCCAACTCTTTCTACCAGGAGTTGGAGAGGCATAGACTAGATATGGTATGGGTATGTTTATTTTTGTACATCTAACACCGCATTGTGATTTGGTTGTGATATGGTTGTCATAGCAATGCATAAAGTGTAGCACTGGCTGCTGTCATATTACATACTGCTGCATGGCTTTACAGCACAGTGCATTGCATACATCTGCTTGTCTGTCTATAAGAAGTGTGATACGTCTCAAAGAGTTTTCATTGAATTGCACAAAACTCCTCTCTAAAAATGTACATTACTGATGTCACAGGAAAAGTTGACTCATTATACATTTAGATACAGTTATGACCCATGTTCTCCCATCCTTGTAGATGCAAAACTGCCATTACGAACAATGGGAATTTTGAATTTGCTTGATGAGAGAATATGAAATGTATTCTGGTTTTATAGTCAAAATTTGGAAATACCCCTTTGGGGGACCAAATATATCAAAGCCAAAATATTGATTAAATAACAATGATATACAATTTTTACATTAAAATTAGTTACCAAATTAATGTAGTGCTCACCTTATTTCTATAGTGGGCATTTTAGATTACTATTATTTGCACATGGTACAGCTTTTATGCCTTTAAATGGTGCATCAAGCATCAGACATCAGTAAATAGGAATATCACATTTCATTGGTATATGTGTATGAACCATGAAGAGTTTACCTTTTAATTGGTATAAACACTTTTAAAATTTTTTCCTAATTTATTGGTGTACTATTGGATTTAAAAATAATTTTGTACTTGAAATTAACTTAATCAATTCTAAAACCACAATGTGAAAATTATTATGGATTAATTTTTGCTTGATCTTAAATTTTAAGAACAATGTAACCTTGTAAAATTGGCTCTGGTATTTTGTGGTTTTTCTAATAGCAGATGTAAGGTAACTGACCTGTTCCAGCCAACCATTATGCTTTTTGTTCTGGCAGCTTTTGAAGGAGCATCACAGCTGACCATAAGTAAACCTTGTATGCTCTGTTTACACTGTCTCCATGCTCATTGCTTCACCTTTTTGCTGTTGATTGCTCTTGTATTTGCTTTCTAAACCTGAACTAAAACATGCACAGAATGGCCATTCCTGTCTTATATTTAGTATTTACCATGACTTGTCTATAAATGCTAAACATGCTATATTGAGTTTTTGTTGTTGTTGTTTTTGTTGTTGTTGTTGTTGTTGTTGTTTTTCCATTTGAAGACCCAACAGTTAACTGTGGTTGAGTTGTTCTCCTAATTTTATCTGGCCTTGCAGGAACGGGAGCGAAGGCGACAGCATATGATGCTCATGAGAGCTATGGAAGCGCGTAAGAAAGCAGAAGTAAGCACACGTTCCTAGAGGACTATTACTTTACAATGTAAAGATTGGTTTCCGAGTACAGGATTCATGTGTTGGGTGACATTGATGAGCTAACTGTACCTCCTTATTACTGTAACCAGGATGTCACAAAACTAATCTTATAGCATGTGTAGAGTTTCCAAGCACTTTCATTTAGATCCTAATCACACCATCCACAAACTTTTGCCATCAGAACTTTTCTTAAGCATGCTCTGTGTATGAAATTGGACATGTTGTGTATGTTCTAAGGATTGAACCAGGTCCTCTGGGAGAGCAGCCACTACTCTCATCTGATTAACCATCTCTCCAGCCTGAACCAAATTTGTAATTTTTTTCTGCTCTTTCTTTCTTTCTTTCTTTCTTTCTTTCTTTCTTTCTTTCTTTCTTTCTTTCTTTCTTTCTTTCTTTCTTAAAATTCTTTTCATGGAATATATTTCAATCATTTTTTTTCCTTCCCCAAACTTTTCCCAGTTCCTTGTTACCCACCTGAATTAATGCTTACTCGCAATGTCACCTGCTCGCTTGCTCTCAAAAAATAGCTGAAATGAACAAAATGCCATTAAGACAAAAAGAAGATGCCAAAGAAATGAGATAAAACTCCCCGTCCCTCACACACACATCCGCAAAATTTCAGCATTTGTTCTGTATTGGCCAACTGTTCCTGGGCATTGGGCCTGCCCTGAACTATAATTGATAGACCCATTGTCACTCTATTGGAGAAAACAGATTTTCCCTTTCCCTGCAGGTATCAATTGCAAATTGCATCTTGGTCAGGTGTGGGACTTTTGCCTACTTACCCTTTCAGTGCTGGGATTTTGTGTGGTTAGAACCTGTGCTGGCCCTGTGCATGCTGCCATAGACTCTGTGAGTTCATATGTACATCAGTCCTGGTTATGTGTAGAAGACACTGTTTTCTTGGACTCGTCCATCATCTCTGGCTCTTAAAATCTTTTTGCTACTTCTTCATATGACCCATGACCCTTGGTGACCCTTAGTTTGATGACAACCTTCCATTTGGAACTAACTTCTCTGAAGTTCTCATTCTCTACACTTTGTCCAGTTGTCAGTCTCTTTGTTAATTGCACGAAGAAGTTTCTCTGATGAGTCCTGAGCGAGGCAATGATGTGTGGGTATGGTGATACACCATTAGGGGTCATTTCACTGCTATATTAGTTTCCTAGGATAATAGTAGTACGTTCTCCTCTAGCCCCTTAACCTGTCTAGTGTCAGGTTTTTGACAACTTCAGCAGTGTAAGGAATGGGTTTCCAGTCATGGAGTAGGCCTTAAATCCATTTTTTTAAAATGATTGGTTACTCCCATAACATTTATGCCACTATTACCAGTGTATCCTGCAGGAAAGTAGCTGTCTCAGTATGTGTAGCTGTGTGATACTGATTATTTTCCTCTTTGGTAGCTGTACTGTGCTGAGTACCTCCCACTACTACTAATGCTGGTTACTAGGGGTGAGACTTCTGGTTGGGCACCAGCTCAACTTCTCTGTGCTTAATGGCATAAGTTAGTGTTTTCTTCTGCAATAGGGCATTTTCGGAATCTAATGAGATGATCATGTGGGTCTTTGTCTTTCAATCTTTTATGTAGTAGATACAGAACTATCCCTGCATCTCTAGGATAAAGCCAATTTGATCATGGTAAATAATCTTTTTGATATGTTCCTGAATTCAGTTTGCAAGTATTTTCTTGAGAATTTTTATATATTCATAAGGGATATTTTTCTGTAATTTTTTCTTTTTCTGTAGGATCCTTATGTGGTTTTGGTATCAATTATAAGTAACTTCATAAAAAATATTAGTATATCTTCCTTCAGTTTCTATTTTGTTAAATAATTTGAAGCATAATAACGTCAGTGTTTTGAAGCTGTGGTAGAATTCTGTGCTCAATCCATCTTGTCCTGGGCTCTCATTTGTTGGGAAAGTTTTAACTATGGCTTCTATTTTACTAAGGCGTTTGGGTCTATTTACATTATTTATTTCATCTTGATTTAATTTTGATAGGTTGTCCATATCAAGAAATTCATTTATTTTAGGCTTTCCAGTTGGGGGAAATACAGATTTTTAAAGTATGTTCTTATGATTTTCAGAATTTCCAGGATCTTATAATTTCTCCCTTTTCATCTCAAATTTTATCAATTTGCATCTATCTTTGGATTAATTTAGATAATGATTTGTCAACATTGTTGATTTGCTCAAAGAACTATTCTTTGTTTTATTGATTCTTTGTATTTTTGTTATTGTTTATTACTGTTTCATTGACTTCTCTCCTAAGTTTGACTGTTTCTTGCTATTTACTCTTTTTGGCTTTTATTTTTTTTGTTTTGTTTTCTTTAAGTGTTTCATTAAGTTACTTACTAAAATGAGATTTTTTTTTCATTTTTATACCTCTTAGAGCACCTTCATTGTATCCCATAGCTTGGATATGTTGTGTTTTAATTTTCATTAAATTCAAAAGGTTTTGAATTTCCTTCTTCATTTCTGCTTTGACCAATTTTCATTCATTAATGAATTACTCGATTTCCTTGAGTTTCTGTACTTTTTCTGTTGTTTGATATCCATCTTTAACCATGGTGCTCACGTACGCTGCAGGGCCTTCTGTCTAAGGAAGTGGCACAGATAATGTTTATGGTTCACTGTGTACAGTACACTGATCTTACTTTAAAAAGAATCTCAACTTACTATTGGATTTCTGGTTTAAAAATCTCCTTTCGGGGCTGGAGAGATGGCTCAGTGATTAAGAGCACTGACTGCTCTTCCAGAGGTCCTGAGTTCAATTCCCAGCAATCACATTGTGGCTCACAACCATCCCAAAATGAGATATGGTGCCTTCTTCTGGCCTTCAGGCATACATGCAGAATATTGTATACATAATAAATAAGTTTTTTTTTAAAAAAATCTCCTTTCTATGTTTTTTCTTTACGTAAATAAATGGTTAATTTATTTACCTTTTTAGTATTTGTACTATAGAGTATCTGAAATTGTGTTAATATTTTTTAGCATCTTCTAAATAAACTTACTTAGAATAAACTGATTCTAAATTTTCACCCCAGTTCTGTTTAAGATAATCTCTGATTTTACATTTATTTGCAACCTTGAAATGAAATTTTAAGTGGCTTCTCAAGAGTTTAGTAAAATTTGTGATGGAAGTCTCTTAATTAGAATGATAAAAAGAAACTGAAGACTAGAGACACCAATTATCCTTGTCTATAGAAGGAAACTTAAGGGGAATTGTTTAAAGAATATGTTTAATTACCGACTCAGATGTTTTTCCATTGTTACTTTTAAGACTTTTGAAGAACTAACCATTTAGCAAATTAATCGCATGCTTAAGTCATTGTAGGTGTTGTGTCACACTATATGCATTAGAATTACATGATAAGAGTAGAAAATATTAGCAATGTTCAGGCTAACAAAGTTATTAGAAAGGAAAAACTGGATGGTAGTGGCTGAGATTCAGAAAAATCGTAAATGCTTTCTTGAGCTACCTACCAGGCACCTTATCTTCCTGAGGATGCAGTTACATTACAGAACAGGTGCACAGCTTGGGAGTCCAATTTCATTCCCAGCACCCACACAACAGCTCACAACTTTCTGTAACTTCCAATTCCAGAGGATCCGACATCCTTACACAGACAAATGTGAACATAAAATTTAAAAAATAACTAAAATATTAAAAATATTCAAATGTCAAAATACTTAAAAGTAAAGTCCTTGTTTCTATGCATTTCCTAACTTATTCCTAGGCTTCTTAGAGATGATTTCGTTCATTGAAACAATACTAATTTGATCGCTTTGGAAACATCCACTCGAGTGTTTTCAAACAGTTGTCAGGATTAAGATTTCTTGTGCATGATTTTCTCTTTCAGGAGAAAGAACGATTGAAACAAGAGAAGCGCGATGAGAAAAGATTGAATAAGGAGCGCAAACTAGAGCAGCGGAGACTGGAATTAGAAATGGCAAAGGAACTAAAGAAGCCTAATGAAGACATGTGCTTAGCAGACCAAAAGGTGATGATGATGCATGAGCCATTTCACTTGCACATCCAATTTCTCCAGTTTTCTTGCCAGTTTCCTTTTCCAGAAGTACCACGAGTTTCCAAGCCGTGGTCAGCTCTGCCTGGATTGTCAACTGTCCTTTTGCTGGTCATTGCATCACTACCGACCTTTCAGTTCTCGTAGATGGACCCCAGAAATTGCAAGACAAGGCAGAGAAGCAGATGTGTCTCTGTGGCTCTCTTGTTCTATCCAGTAACTGAGGCACAGAAAGATTTGACATCTTTTTACCTCTCATAGCTATTTAGATTTATCCGAGTTCCTCCAGTTGGTAAGCTGCTTCATTGAATGTGCCCACTGCATGCTGAGTGCCTATATGAATTCCTTGAAGGACATGTTTTGATCTAGTCTTCAGTAAAGCTCCATGGCACTGGTATTTATTTGTCTCAATTTGTTGATGAAAAAAACTGAGACAAAAGAGGAACCTTGCCCTTGATCACACAGTTTGTTTGCTGTTAGAGGAACCTTGCCGTCTATCACACAGTTTGTTTGCCGTTAGAGGCCACTTTCCTTATCATCTTGACACCCAAGAAAGTGTGCCCAGCCATGGAGCCAGAAGCTCACAGACAAGTGCAGTGTTGCCGGAGTACATGACAGTAGCTATTTGGAAATACCAGAGTAAACTTGGAAACAAGATGGTGTGCTATATTTTGGAGGAGAAATAAGTTTAATTTTGAATATAGCTAAGAATATGGTGCTTGTAGAAAACGATATCAATAATGCTTACAATTTCTCTGACCACCCTGTAATCTGTCACCGTGCCTGGTCTATAACAGCTGTATGTATGCTTCTGCCATACCCATCTGTTACGTATTATTAACCTGGTTTGTATGATCCCCTCCAGTAATGTGATTAACACAATTATTTCGTGCCTCAGTAGGGCTTGCATTAAATTAACATTCAATTTATTTTACTTAGCATAACTGCTTTAAGATAAAAATTAATGTATACTTATCAGTTTTTTTGTTTGGATGTTTATATTTTCCTAAGCAGGATGGGTTTTTCCCTGTAAGTTAACTAACACCTTTCATAATCTTATAGTGAGCAAACTTTTTAAATTCGAAATGGATTTTATTTTCTTGCATCTTTTTTTCCCTTCTAGACAGGGTTGTTCTGTTTAATAGCCCTGGCTGTCTCAGACTTCACTCTGTAGACCAGGCTGGCCTCGAACTCACAGAGATCTAAAGGCATGCATCACCACTGCCTGGCTCTCTTGCATCTTTTATTTTCACTTAAATCATATGCATTGTTAAATGTGTATTTATTTTAAGCCATATTTTTTTTAGCTTTGTTTAATAATTTTTTAGAATTATACAGAATTGTGTATATTTGATATAGTTCAGGAAAAAGGAAAGCAGAATTAACTGGCTTTCAAGTAGAACATTGGCTATTACTCATAATTCAGTGTTTTCAAACAATATTAAAAGAAATTCTTCAGTGAGTTACATGAGTAAGTGGAGAGCAAAGGGCCAATTCATATAATATTTATAAGTTACTTCTTTTTCCATATAAAATTTAAATTACATACATGGGCAAAATATGCCTAACTTAGACTACCTATTGAATGAATTTTTAATGTCTATAGTAAACTTAATGTAGCTTAATTATTAGAGTACTGCCATGTGTGCGTACAGAAGTGGCAAAGAGCTTTCTCTCTAATTTTAATACTAAAGCTCATATTGATGCTTAACTAAACACAGGGACCTACAGCCCTAGAGTTGGATTGTAACCAGACTCATGAGTTCTGGTAATGTGGACCCAATGACTTACTGCAGCCATTAGCTGCTGATGGGCCCACTCTTTCCAACCAGAATGCCCATGGTGCAAACTCATAACAGTTCTGAGCCACCATTAAACAGTGAAGAGCTCAGTGAATAATTACATAGTGGTACAGTACTTTTGAAATGCTTAATATTTTGATTTGCTTGGTTTGCTGCTTGGTTTTGGTCACGTGATTGGTTTGGTGTGGCTCATGCTGTTATATAACCTTATTTTATCAACATAAGAAATTTTCAGTTCTTACTGCTGTCAAATTTGAATTCATATTGAGCTCAAACCAGATGATTGCTTGCTTTTAAAACCATTTACTTATTAGTGCCTTGGGAGCTGCAGTAATGCTCACAGGAACTCTCTCCTCCAAAACAGGATAAAGAAATACAGCAGCTTAAGTTTCTTCAGATGATAGAAAAGCCATGATTTGGGGGACTGGAGAGATGACTCAGTCAGTGAAGGGCCTGCCACACAAGCATCAGCACCTGCATGTGCATGCCCAACAGCCACATAGACACTAGGCACAGGCATGGCCAGGTGTCGTAAACCCAGAACAGATCAGGGAGAAATTCCCTGGCCAACCTGTCTAGCCAAATTAATGAGCCCTGAGGTGTTTGGTGGGAGACTCTGTTTTTAAAAATAAAGTTCTTAACTAAATAGGTATGGGAGGAATGGCTAGTATCTTTGCTAGATGAGTAAAGTATTTGCTGTCAAGCCTGACAACTTGCATTTGATGTGCTCCAGAACCCACATGATGGGGAAACCTCCTCCTGCTGGTTCTTGCTGCCCTCCATAGGTATACTGTTGCACGCCCATACCCGCATGCATACAGCACAGACACATAGATAGGTGAGAGAGAAAGACAGAGAGAGAGAGAGAGAGAGAGAGGTAAATGTTTAATCAGCAATTGAGGGGGGAATCAGTGTCAACATATAAATACATACACAAACAAAATCCTGTATGCACAAACAAAATCCAGACATAATTTTTTAAAAGCTGTGTTAATTTTTCTTGTGTTTTGTTTGCAGCCCTTGCCAGAGTGGCCTCGCATCCCAGGACTTGTCCTCTCTGGAACCACATTTTCAGACTGTCTCATGGTGGTGCAGTTCTTACGAAACTTTGGTAAAGTTTTGGGCTTTGATGTGAATATTGATGTTCCAAACCTCAGTGTTCTTCAAGAGGGATTGCTAAATGTAGGGGACAGCATGGGTGAAGTCCAAGACTTGCTTGTGAGACTCCTCTCAGCTGCTGTGTGTGATCCAGGTCTAATTACAGGATACAAGGTAAAAACACCCAAATCTAACCCGTTGCTTTAAGTCTGTACTCTCCGTGTATTGCTGGTTAACTTTTCCATGATAGCAGAAGATTGTATAGATAGATGTTCTTTATTTCATTGTTCACGTTTATCTTTTGGAGTTAAATGTTGATTTATACTAGGTTACAGTTGGCAAATGTAGAAGAATCTTGGTAGATGGAGGAATGTGAACCAGTCTCCTGTTGCTCTTTATTGCTCTAGTTGTAGGCATTTATGGAAATACAGTGGTATCTGTCAAAAGCAAAATTCATAATTGCTGAAGGATTTAGAGCTTGCATGCTGATTCTGAAGTTCTCCTTTGTCAGTTGTAAACAGCAGGCTATTGAATGCCTTATAGGTCACAGTGTTGACTCTGTGTTGGTCAGTAGGTACCCCATTCATGCACATCTATCTGTCTTCTTATCAGATACACATTCAAGGTATTTCTCTAGACAATACTATAGAAAGCTAAGCTTCCAGATGCAGGGGTGTTTTTCTCCATGTGCCTACTCACTGACTTGACATAATAAAGGGAGAAAATAATCACAGTGATTTTGATCATCAGTACTTTGCCATTCGTTCCAAAATGTCTTTACAGAGAATACTTGATGACTACTTAAATCTGATTCCTATCAATACTCAGATTCTTCTCCTTCCCTCAGTCCAGGAAGGGTTTAATAAGGGGACAGAACACGATAGACATACGAATATCTGTCTATCATGTTGTCTTTTATCTCCATTCCAATTCTGTGATAAAGTCCTTATCAGTAATATCTAGAGCATATAAGCCAATATTTTATTCTTATTTTTGAATGAATGAAGATGATAAACATTGATAAAAATGCCAAACTTTCTAGGCCAAAACCGCTCTTGGAGAGCACTTGCTGAATGTCGGTGTGAATCGAGACAATGTGTCCGAGGTTTTGCAGATTTTCATGGAAGCGCACTGTGGACAGACGGCGCTGACCGAGAGCCTGAAGACTAAAGCCTTCCAGGCTCACACTCCAGCGCAGAAAGCTTCCGTCCTCGCCTTCCTCATTAACGAACTGGCGTGCAGCAAGAGTGTGGTGAGGTAAGCCAGGTGTTTCCTGTTTCGAATGTGTCTAGTCACAGGACGTAGATTGCTTCTAGAAAAATTTGGAAGTTACTAACTAGCACCACGAAGAAAATCAAAATCGTAAATCACCGTTAGACGATAGCCAGCAATACTATTTCAGTTAATTTCTGTGTGTTCTATGTGAACATAATGATCTTTCTGCATATATGTAATCTATATTCTTTGTTACGTGTATTGTTTAATCATGTTGCTAATTCTTCATGTATTGGATATCTTTATTGTTTGCTACAGTGCTAGAATCCAGAACCATTCTAGGAATCCAGAACTTTCTTTTCTTGACTCTTTGAGGACCTGATTTTCCTTAGAAATTCATAAAGTGATCCCGCCGCTTATTTCGTTGTATGCTAGTCTAACCTTAGATTTCTAGTTTGCCAGTGAAGCAGTTTATACTTTAAGATTTCAAGTCCATCTGGCACTCTGTCACTCACTGTGCACAAAAGTGTTAGCTGGTGTTCTCGCATTTCAGGTTCACTGCTCATCCTTTGCTTAGTCTGAATTTGTCTAAAAATTTACTTGTGTTACTTTTAGTCTTTTACCTTTTTAGGGAAAAGGATTTGTGAATTTATTTTTCCCATTGGTAGACAAATTAAATCTTCTGTACCTATCTTAGCTATGATATAATAATATGATTGTTATCATTTATTTTTGTGTTCTTTTCAAATATCTCCAAAAGTGTATTAATATTTTGTTTATGAAGGAATTATTTCATTATGCATAATCATGATGACATAGTAATGCTGAGTGGCTCTTTAAAAAATATATATACAGATATAAACTCATTGTACAGAGAACATTGATATTTTCGGTTTTGGAAGAATAAAGGTACCACCATTCTATTACCACCAGCGAATACCACAATGTCCGTATTTTCTGTGTTGACATGTATACATACACAGAGATGTTATCTGTACATAAGTATGTATATATACTTACATAAATGTACATCTGTGTCCTAATTTCCCAGTTGAATGTGGAAATGGTCATTTCCCAAATATATGCCAAACTCATTAGAATGCTATTTTTATAAGGAATTGTGAGAGTATATTACAGCCTGTTGATTTAAAGTAGAAATCAAAATAACTTTCCTAATAGTAACATTGTATCTAATGAAGAAATGGTTGTTTTTTAAAGTCAGTGTTAGTGATGTTGTATAAACCCATGTAGATGTGAAATGTGGTTGTTTGTAGCATTTTACCTATGAAAATATATGATGTTGCATGCTAAATGGACACATTGTATAATGGATTATATCTTTTAATACATCTTTGTTTTGGCAGTGAAATTGACAAGAACATTGAGTATATGTCAAACTTGAGGAGAGATAAATGGGTAGTGGAAGGTAAACTCCGCAAGTAAGTCCTATTTTATTAATCTAATGTGCTGTCTTCCTTTAGTTCAAGTCTCCCGTAAGGCATGTGGGCTGGAAGGATGGAGTTTAAACTTTACTCTTTATACGGGAAAGATATTGTTTCATCTGGAGTCTGAAATTAGTGATGGAATCTAAAAGCAGACAAGGAAAATAGAATTAGATTCATTGAACGCATGTTTCAAACTTACAAGAGACATTTTTTCTTTTTTCTTTCAGCGAATTCAAGCAACCATGTTTTCTGCTATTGTTGTTGCTACTGGATTGCGTTTGTCTTAGCTGATATCTGAGACTATCCTTTCTCTTAATGACTTTTTTAAATTAAAATTTGCTTCTATAAAATATAATAAAAATTATTCAATATTAAGATTTAATTATCTTCCTTCCAGGAAATAAATTCATCTGCTGTGTTAAAAGGGTATATGACCCACACATGTAATCTCAGCATTTGGCATGCTGAGGCAGGAAGATCTAGGGTTTAATACCACAGAGTTACATAGTGAAACCCTTTCCCCAAATTAAAATAAATAAATAGACTAGAAGAACATTTTCTGGCCCAGAGAGATGGCTCAGTGCTTGGGAGTCCTTATTGTGCTTGCAGAGGCCCTGGGTTCAATTCCCAGCACCTACATGATGGTTCACAACCATTTATAGATCCCACTTTCAAGAGACTTGATGCCCTCTCCTGACTTCTGTGAGCACCAGGCGCTCACATGGTACACATACATACATGCTAACACATAAAATAAAAATGAATAAATTTAATTAAAAATGTTAAAAGATTAGTTTCTTTGCAGTAATTTGAATTGATATATAGTCAGGCATATAGTACAGAAATCAGGAAGTACCAGTCGACCATTGTCAGAATTATTCATCTCAGCTTTCATGGGTGGTTTCTGTCAAATATGGAAACATATGTCTTAAATTTCCCTAATTGAAATTTTTACTGCCATTGATATTTATTGTTTATTACATGAGTTTAAGATATTCTTGCTTAAGACTCACATTATGATGCCAGGCGGTGGTGGCACATGCCTTTAATCCCAGCACTTGGGAGGCAGAGGCAGGAGGATAACAAATTTCTAAGGTAGCCTGAGCTACAAAATAAGACTTAGCTTCATATGCCAAGTACTGGGTGAGGAAATGTATCTGAGTGGTAGATGATTGCCTATGAAACACTGTATTGAATCCTGAGCACTGACAGAAAAAGGGTAAAAAGAAAGTGTGGCATTGTGCTCATAAAAATTACAACTTTCTTTAGTGGTGACAACAGTAGATTTTGATTCTGTATCTTTCTTTAATGTTTAAAGGCTCAGGATAATTCATGCTAAGAAAACAGGCAAAAGAGACACTGCAGGAGGCATTGATCTGGGAGAAGAGCAGCATCCCTTGGGCACACCCACTCCCGGACGCAAGCGGAGAAGGAAGGGAGGAGACAGTGATTATGACGACGATGATGATGATGACAGTGATGACCAAGCAGACGAGGATGATGAAGATGAAGAAGATAAAGATGACAAAAAAGTAAAGAAGACCGATATTTGTGAAGATGAGGTAATCCAGTCAGGTTCATGTGTAAGATTTAGCAAGAGCTATGCAACCTGCCAAAAACCAACCCGACATTTAAAGCCATTTATCAGCTTGTGGCATTTACTTGCCCCAGTTTCTTCATCTAAAAATTATTTCCTCCTCCTCCTTCCTTCTCTTCCTCTTCCCCTGCCAGGCTTTCCTGTGCTGCGCTCCCAGCCTGAAGATAGTGTTGTATTTGGCTCTTAACGTGTTTTGTGATAATTAAGGAAGCACTCAGTGGCATGGCTGAGCATGGAAAGAAACTTGGAAGTTAAATTTGCTTTATGTATGCAGATGCTTTACTCAAAGGGTGTGTGACAGAGGTCCCCTAAGCTTGTATCACCTGCTGACATTGTTGCCATCTTGTTTTGATTCAGTGTTCTCTGTGATGTTCAAGTAATGAAATCACTAATATCGTATTGCTCTGAATGTATGTATCCCTGTTGTTAGTTGAAACATGACCATCAGCATCTTCGGAATTTTCTCCAGAGCGCTGTCGATTCTGATCCTCAGATATTCTCTCTGGTACCACTGACATGTTACGTTACACTTGCTCACCGCTCATGCCTCAAAGATTTTGTCAGGTTTAGTGCAAATGATGTATTCCTCAAACTCTAGCTTTCGGCAGCTTTAACCGAAGATTGATGCAGCACTGGGAGCCCTAACCACTGTCAGTGAGGAAGTTTTGTTGCTTTTTTTTTAGAGATAGAATGTTAATTGGCATGATGGGAAGATATTTGCAATATAGATCACATGCCCATGAAGGACATTAGGCATTTGGGGGAACAAACTCTCACAAGTACTTTCTGCACCCATTAACTGAGAACTAGCTACATATCAGAGCTTATCTGTGCGATCAAGGCCCGCTTAGGCTGCCAGCAGAGTTCCAGGGCAGCCAAGGCTGCAGTGTAAAACCTTGTCTTAAACTGTTTGGTTTTTTTCTGCATCATTTCTTTTTATTTTTTATATTATGATTATTTTATCTTATATCATCTTTTCCCTCCAGAGACTCCCATATTTATGACCTCTTTTCTCCATTAATTGTTGTTATATACTTGTGTGCATATAAAATAATCTTTTTTAAGAAAAAAAGAGCTTTTTTTCCCCCTTGAAATGATTGGAAGGAGTCTTATATTAAATGTTGGCTAGTTAATAAAGTACTGACAATATCCAAGAGCAACCTTGGCTTCTTGCTTAAACTCTAGTTTGTATGTCAGTACAATAGTTATAGTCCTTGAAGGATTAATTACTGGGATGTTTTTCATTAAGGCTCATGTGACCCCTTCAGTTAGAAGATGCTGCCTTCAACTAAGTCACACCCTTTGTCTCGGTCAGTTCCCTTTTGTTCCCATGCTCACTCCCTTCTACACATAACCTTCTTAATTGTTGGACTTGTGTTGATACTCGGCTGGGCTGTGTCCCCATTAGGTGATGTACATGAGGTTGTGTTGAATATTAAATGATTAGCACAAAGGCATTTTTATTGAGAAGCAGTGGAGAACCATGGTGAGGATAATTTCTGTCTTCAGTTTTGACATATGTATGTTCTTTCTGCTGTCACATACCTCTCTGATCTTTTAAGCTCTTTTATGTTTCCTAACATTATGGGGTTTTGTTTGTTTTGTTTTTTGTTTTGGGATTTTTCAAGACATGGTTTTCTCAGAGTAGCCCTAGCTGTCCTGGAACTTGCTCTGTAGACCAGGCTGGCCTCAAACTCACGAAGATCCACCTGCTTCTGTATCCCAAAAGATTAAAGATGTACACAGCCACCACTCAAATAAAATTATAATTAACCAAAACTTTAATTAAAACTTAGTAGACTATCATTTCTTTCTCATCCCGAGAGAAGTATTAAAAATTACAGTTTGTAGGTTATTTGGACCACAGTTGAAGGATATTTATTTGCCTTGTTTTCGCCAGGCCTTAGGACAATCCCACACCATAAGACAAGTGGAGAGGCTACATTTGGTTGATTTGGTTGATGCATTACTACTCTGTGACTGTATTCCAGTTATCTATTGTTGGAATGTAATTCTTGCTTTAGTAAATTCTCAGAACATTTGTCCTGCTTATGAAAAGATCACTTTACATCAATATTTAAGTACCTAACTGCGAGTCAGGATTTGAGGATTTGGAGGCTCGTTATCCTTTTATCCCAGTTAGAATTCATGTTACTTTCAGCACAAACAGTCTATGTAAAAGCCAAAATAACTCTTGTCTCCTGATTTCGGATAAGAAGTGCATAGATAATAGGTGATTATGAAACTGTGAACGCCTTTCATCCCTCGCCTCTGTTTACTAGGTGTATATCTCTTTTCTGATGTGTATGAACAAGTGGTTGTAACTTTTGAAAAAATGCTTCATTTTGGACGGGAATGTCAGAAAAAAATGCCCAGAGGAAATATCAAAAATTCATTGAAGGGCTAAGGATGTGGCTCAATGATTGAATGTTCATGTGTCATGCACAAGACTGTCCCTTTAAGCAGTACCCTTAAAAAGTGCTCTGAGCGTTCAGCTCAGTATTAAAATTGCACCTTTACTACTTCTATACTTTGTATGGAACTATGAATGTGTGTGAGATGTGCTCACAAAGGATTTGGTGATGAAAGAATGAAACTTTGAAGCAGATAAATAATCCTGTATTTTATTGTTTAGGATGAAGGTGACCAGACAGCAAGTGTTGAGGAGCTGGAAAAACAGATTGAAAAACTGAGCAAAGTAAGCACGTTCAGATGTGTGTTCACGTCTGTGTACATTGTTCTAAAATCCGTGATTCGTTTTGCTGAATGCTAAGTAACAGCAAGCTTTTCATAAGTAATTAAAGAGAAGAATTTCAGAAACACCCTCACAGTTAAAGTTGACCGGCTGAATGCTGGGGTTAGAAGCCCTGAAAGCATATGCTTAGCCAAATCTGTGGAGAAAGAGTTCTAGACTCCTCAATTGTACGTTTAAATTAATATATCAGTAAAATATATTCTCTTGGAACTAATTACTCAAAAAATTTCTGAGTTTCATAGTAATTTTAATATTTGTATTTCATTTTACACTTGTGCATTTATTTATTATACTTACATTAGACTTATAAACTGTTTATACTTCAGTATTTATCATTAAAATTTATGTTCTGCTTTCAGTAGCATAATAAAATTTAAGATGAGTCTTTTTTAGGAAAAATTAAGGTGTTTTTTTTGTTTTGTTTTTAGATTATACTATAATTACATTTCTTCCTTTCCTTTCCTCCCTCCAAGCTCTCCCTTAGACACTTCCCTACTCTCCTTCACAGTCATGGCAGAAAAATTAGTTGGTTGAGTTTTTTGTTTGTTCGTTTGTTTGGTTTTTTGTTTGTTTTTCCAGAGCTGAGGCCTAAACCCCAGGGCCTTGCGTTTGCTAGGCAAGCATTCTTCTATTGAGCTAAATCCCCAACCCCCAAAATTAGTTCTTAAGTACTATGAGATGCCTGTATATTATTGTCTCAATGTTCATTCCCTAGCTGTATGTCAAAATTTAGGCATGTGTTGAAAAGGCATAGAACATGTGTAAAAAGCTAAACAGATGTAGGCATGGTTATATGGAGAAGTATTGGCAAAGAACTGAAATCATCCGATTTGTTCTGGCTTAGTAACGTATTTGATGACATACCATCATGTTTTTATGTACTAGACAGTATGATGGCGCAGTAAACATAAGAGTACCTTTGTTGACTTTTAAGGCACGCAGTGTCTGTGATGTAATTATATGGATGACTTTTTAACAGCAACAGAGCCAGTACAGGCGAAAGCTCTTTGATGCTTCCCACTCGTTGCGCTCAATGATGTTCGGTCAGGACCGTTACCGACGCAGATACTGGATTCTTCCTCAGTGCGGAGGGATTTTTGTAGAAGGCATGGAGAGTGGTGAAGGTAAGAACTGCCAATCTCCTAAATGGGATATTGTCTCCCTTGTCCCCGACACAGGGCTTCTCTGTTAAATCTTGACTGTCCTGGAACTTGCTTTGTAGACCAGGCTGACCTCAAACAGAGATCCACCTGCCTCTCGTGTGAAATTAAAGGCAAGCGCCACCACTATCCTCCGGGATATTGTATTTTTTTAAAGCCTGTTGCTACTGCCCTGTCTCGTGTCCTTTCATAATCAAGTGTGCTTTGTTACTGGCCATAGTGAATGCTCAGTTCTCATTCCATTGAAGTCTCTTATGCTGAGGCTTCATGCCCTTGGCTTTTCTTCTGCTGCCAGTCTTTGCGTGACTCTGCTGCACCGTGTGCAGTGGTCCTCACTGTCACCCTGTGACTCTGCTCACTGTGGACAGTGGTCCTCACTGTCACCCTGTGACTCTGCTGCAGGGTGTCTCTTCTCCCACTGTCAGACTCTGAGACCTGGCCTATGTTGTCCTTTTCACAGTAAGCACTGTCCTGACAGAACCGCAGAAGATTTGCTCTGAGATCCTTCTCTAAACCTTCATTTCAGTTTAGAATCTTGTTCATGTTTGAAATTTATGAGCACCTAAACCCTTTTAACTTCTTTACTTGTCACCACCGTTTTTTAATATTTCATCTTTAAATATTCCATTCCAAACTGTACAACAGAGTTAACCTTCTGTGTTTTGTAACCTGGATGATAGAGCCAGCCTTCTGTGCTCAGGGAACTGGATGATAGAGCCAGCCTTCTGTGTTAAGTAAGGCTTGTTGAGCTCAGCTTTTCACAACTCCATTGCTGAGTGTTACTAGATGTCAGAATCTGATTGGATGGGAAGGTTGAGTCAGCACTTGTGAGTCCCAGGGTGTGGCTTTCAACCCTTGGTGGTACATACACAACTTCTTTCAACACATGTCTTCTTGATGTATAGATTCTATAGGAGGTACAAATTTCTATGAAGAGCAATCTATAGCCAGGCCCTAGACTTTCTGTAATTCTGTCACATGAGAGACAAAGGGTTTGAGACCACCTTAGGCTATATTATAGCACAACCTTTTTAGGAAGGAGGGAGATTTGTTTTCCTACAGAAAAATTGATTACTGCAGTGTGGAGAGGGACTTGGTTAATCATATAGAAGGTAGAAATGTAACAAAGCATTTGTTTTAGTAATAGGACAACCATTCTTTCCCTCCCTCCTTTTCTTTTCTCCCCTTCCCCCCACCCCCAAGGCAGTGTTTCTCTGTATAACAGCTCTGACTGTCCTGGAACTCACTTTGTAGACCAGGCTGGCCTCGAACTCGCTGAGATCTGCCTGCCTCTGCCTCCCAAGTGCTGGGATTAAAGGTGTGCACCACCACCATCCCGCTTAGAAACACCATTCTTAAACAAAATCTTTATGTGAACTCTCAGCATCTTAAAAACAGAAAGAGAGAGGGAGAGAGAGAACAAAAACAGAATTGTGATCAGTGTCCTTGGACGAACTCACACATTTTCTCTCCAGCCCTGATGTGCCTCAAGGAACGACTCCTGTGACTGCTAGACCCTGTGTTCTCAAGAACCAGCAAAGACTAGCAAATTAGTCCCTAGCGCTGCTCAGGAGAATTAGTATGATATATAGTATTAATTCTAATTAGAAGCTAATTCAAGAGAAGGGAGTGAGAGCTTTCAAATGTTAATAGAGAACTGGATAAATATGATATACTCAGCGTATTGTGTATATGGTCAAAATGTGGTTCAGTGCAGTGTTTTGCCATGGGAAGCTCTCACAGTAGAGCTTCAGGGAAAATGGAATGAATCCCTTCCACCACTGTACTGATGGGCCTTGTGCATGCCACACTAGGGCTGTGTCCCTGACTATCTCCAGCTCTAGCTGCATCCTTTATTTTACAGCAGCCCCCATGTTAAGGAGAGCTTATTGACTGGAATTCCATTACCACATAAGGGAGAAGATTAAAAACAGATTGCCATGTTCAGTGGCGAACTCTGTAAAGGAAGCAATATAGAATGATATTCCAAGAGGAGTGGGGGACACCTAGTGCACACATGGTGATCAGAGAGCACTCTTGAGAAAAGGGTATTTAACCTGAGACTTCCGGGGCAAGAACTGTTGAGCAGAGCACTGTCCTGCATGAGAACAGCAAGCAGAGGCCCTGAAGAAAAGCCCTCGTATATATGAGAAGCAGATGGGGGGAAATAGGAACAACAACATTATCCAGGGCCGTCAGTGCAGAGATTATAGGAGTTTTGTCAGATGTTGTAGAGTGCTGAGGCTTTAGTAAAGTATTGGGATTTTATCCCATATTGCAGAAGAGTGTGAAGGATTCTATTTATGCAGTACTACAAACCATAAGTTACATACACAACATAAAACAGGAACAAATGGTGTGAGCTCCAAAGAAACTACTCATGTGGGAAATAACTTGAAAATGGTGAATGCCACAAGCTAGGTAGGATGTGTGTGTGTGTGTGTGTGTGTGTGTGTGTGTGTGTGTGTGTGTGTGTGTGTGTGTTGTATGTATGGGGAGCACGCTTGTGTGTTGTGTTATATGTGTATCTGTTTCATGCATGGAGAGACCGTAGGAGAACATAGGATATCTTTCCTTACCACTCTTTATTGCCTTGAGACAGGGTCCCTGGCTGCAAAAGAAAGTCACTGTTTCTGCTGGCCTGACTGGCCTGCAGATTTCCCCGCCTACACTTGAGTTCCAGGCATGCATGGCCACGTATGCCTGCTGTTTTATGTGGGTTCTGAGATTCAAACTCAGGTCCTCGTTCTTGCACAAACAGCATTCTTACCAACTAAGTCATCTCCATAGCCTTACATTTAATTTTTTATGCTAAAGATATAGTAAGTTTCTAATTGAAAAAATCCATAAGAAAAGAAAATGAGAACTATTAAGATGTGGAAGTTTGATGTATTTTTATATAATTTGGTGAATAATAAAACTTAACTATAGTAATGGTTTGATGTGTAGTAATAACTTATTTTAATGGCATCTTTTGCTTGTATAGGCCTAGAAGAAATTGCAAAAGAAAAAGAAAAGCTTAAAAAGGCAGAAAGTCTCCAGATCAAAGAAGAAGAAGTATTTGAGACTTCTGTAGAATCTTTAAACTGTTCCATTCCTGATCACTGTGAGCAGAAGGATGACCTTAAAGAAAAAGATAACACAAATCTCTTTCTTCAGAAACCTGGCTCTTTCTCCAAGTTAAGCAAGCTTTTGGAAGTAGCTAAAATGCCTCCTGAGTCAGATATTATGACCCCCCCAAAAGCGACCGTTAGTACGAACGGATGTTTGTTGTCTCATCAGAACGGAGGGAAGCATTCACTGGGGAGCCTTCCCTCAGCAGCAGCGCAGAGCAGCATGGAAAAGACAGACGCTGGTCTGTTTACCACTGCCTCGGGGAGCTGTGCAAAGTTGTACAGCCCTCTCCCCAACGACCAGCTGCTAAAAACACTGACTGAGAAGAACAGACAGTGGTTTAGCCTTTTGCCAAGAACACCTTGTGACGATACTTCCTTGACCCATGCTGACATGCCAGCTGCTTTAGCGACTCCTCAGTCTCAGCCACCATCGAAGTCGCCGTCACCTGCTCCAGCTCCGCTTCTTGGGCCATCATCTTCTCAGAGCCCTGCTGGACTGAACCCATTTACTTTACCGCCTCTTCAGGTGAGTATTGCTAACAAAACACGTTATGCAGGTACTTTGACCTTTGGTGATCTTCAAGAAGTTCTTCACTTCTGAGTTAAAATATCCTGAGACAGTCTGAAAAACCAAAGCAGTCAGAATGTCTGTCACGGACTTCATTAGCTCTCCTGCTAGCTATCCATATTAAGGTGGCTTACTCTTTAGTTTGCTAGAGTTGCAGTGTAACTAGCATGTAATTACTCTTGGGGACAAATAACATGAAAGTTAACATTGTTCCTAATGTATGTAGTTTTTCTTTGATAAGTGGATATTGTTTTTGAAAGATAGAATTTGAAAAAATAATTTGTTTCCAAACATTTCCCCCAACTCTTAAGATTAATGAGTACTTTGTTTCTGTTTTGTGAATGTTGTTATTACATTAAGTATATGGAGATCAGAGCGCAGCTTGTAGGAGGCGGCTCTTTCCTTCCATCAAGTGAGTGCCAGGGGTTGAACTCAGGAGGCTTTTCCCTCTGAAGCCCATCTAAGTCTAAGATGTTTGTTTTACAGGTGAAAAGCGGCATGTCTGTGATGGGCCTTCAGTTCTGTGGGTGGCCTACTGCTGTACTCACTTCCAATGTCCCGTTTACGTCACCTTTGCCTGGTCTGGGGTCAGGCTTGGGACTGCCAGAAGGAAATGGTAGTTCATTCTTGACCTCCAGTGTTGCTTCAAGTAAAAGTGAGTCTCCAGTCCCTCCACCGGAAAAGGCCACCACGGCGCAGGCGCAGCCAGCAGCTGTTGAAGTAGCAAAGCCAGTAGATTTCCCTAGTCCAAAACCTATCCCCGAAGGTAGGTGGAGCAGTGGCTTGCAGCCACTTGCCGTGTCTTGATTCTCATGCTGATAGTTTATTTCTCTTGTGTAAATGTGTCTCTGATGAATGTCCTTGTGGCTAACAAATCTTGAGGTTTGCTCTGCCATTATTTCCTAGTCAAAATAATGTAAACTATGGGCATAATTTGTCTTGACTTAGAAATGCAGTTTGGTTGGTGGAGAATTATTGACCCAGAAGACCTGAAAACATTGCTCAAAGTGCTGCATCTCAGAGGAATAAGGGAAAAGGCACTACAGAAGCAAATCCAGAAGCACTTGGATTACATTACTCAAGCCTGTGTCAAGAATAAGGATGGTAAATGCCCAAGAGATTTCTGCTCTTTTATTTTATTATGAAAATTCATGTTTTTCTTTTTGAAAAACTCACAACCTTTTTATTTACTTTTTTGTTTTGTTTTATGGGCACATTTGTCTGTGTGAGGGTGTCAGATCCCTTGGAACTGGAGTTACAGACAGTAGTAAGCTGTCATATGGGTACTGGGAATTGAACCCCGGATCCTCTGGAAGAGCAGCCAGTGCTCTTAACCATTGAGCCATCTCTCCAAAAATTCATTATTTTACCCTAAAACCTTTTAATATATATTAATTCTTTATTACTTTTATTTATCTTCTTCTTATTCTTAATTATGTATGCGTATGCATAGGCCAGAGGTATTGGATCCCCCTGGAGCTTCAGTTATAGGTTGTTGTAAGCCATGTAATATGTGCTGGGAATCAAACTTGAGTCCTGGATGAACAGTACATGCTTTTAGCCACTCAGCCATCTCTCCACAGACTTTATTATTTTAAGTAAATTTTGCTTAAGAATAGCCAATTGCTTTTCTCAAATTGTGTTTCTTTCTATCATTTTTAGTACCTATACACATTGTTTTGTGTGTCTCAGACAATTTCTTTTTCAGCAACAAACTGTCCGCATGTGCTTGTACATTTGTCTTATGTTTGATGGATGTAGTGTATCTAGCACTTTACTCATTTAGGGGAGGAAATCAAGATGGCAGGGCAGTTAGAAATCAAGTAGACTCAAAACTACTTTCTCCTCAAATGTAGTTGCTATTATTGAATTAAATGAAAATGAAGAAAATCAGGTAACTCGAGATATTGTGGAAAACTGGTGCGTAGAGGAGCAAGCGATGGAACTGGACCTGAACATCCTCCAGCAAGTAGAGGACCTGGAAAGGAGGGTTGCGTCAGCAAGTTTGCAAGTGAAGGTAAAGCCGCTTGGCATGTAATTTGTCTTTAGGGTGATGGAAGGTAATTGTTATATATAATAACTTGTATAATGTAGTTATTGTACTAAATGTTTTCACATGATTTCATTTAATTCTCAACAGTCCTGAGTTAACCTCTCCTGTCGTACAGGTAAGGAAACAGGTTCAGTATAAATAACCTGCCAGTCAGCATTTAAGTGGCAAAGAATGTGTGCAAGCCAAGCCTGTTGGACTGTGTTGCACATGTGTTTTTTTACATCTTGTATTCACAGAAATCATTTTGTTTTTACCATGATAAGTACAGTTTTCTCATAAATGTCAGCAGAGTCTTACTGCAGTGTTCATGGAAGACCAAGGACTCCTTTATGTTTAACTGCTGTGTGTCGGTCTTTTCCTATGTATAGTCTAAACTGGAAGGACAATACAGACGTTAGGATCCATGTTCTATCAATAAGCAGACACACACGTATGTGAAGCACATGTCTTTATCCGATGGGTGTGGTGTCACAGGCAACGGTCAGAGCTGGTTTCTGCTAGAGAGACAGAAGGAAGGCCTTAATGTACTACACAAGATGCTTAGGCTTGGGAAAAGGGCAGTAGTATGGTTGTGCCAATAAGTAGATAGATATTTGTGTGCTGACTAAGCAGAGAAATCTGCAGAGGTTTAGAAAACTGGGGTCTCTCATGTTGTTTCACTTAATATTTATGTTTTATTCAGAGGAAACTGTATTACATAATTGTATCCTGCTCAATAATTTAGATTTTGCTTCATAATTAGTTTTGAAGGTCTCCAAAAAAATCATTTTCTAGAGCTAGTATAATATCCCTTTTTGCCAGAAACATAATTGCTAACATTAGAAAACAAAATTTATTACTTCTAAAACTATTGAGCTATGAAACTGTGTGTCTTCTCCCCTAGCCTGTGAACTGTCCGCATGCCTCATTTATCTGGCATCGTCAACAAAGGAACGAGTTTAATTTTCTGGAGAAATGAAAATTATTCCACTTAGTGCTATGATTTTTTTAAGATGTTTGTTGGATTTCTTGGTTTATGCATTTCACTGCCTCCTTAAATTGAGAATAACGAGTGTAATTTACATTGTCTTGGTGACACAGTATCTTTAGCATGAAGACCAAGGATCAGGCCGTAGCTTTAGGAACTGAGTAGTTGGCATGCTTTCTCACACACTGCTTCTGCTTTCCGCGCTCTGGTTTTGCCCTCTCTCATGGTCATTTGTAAACTACTTGTTGGTGTTGGTTTACGTGGTTTTAATTTTCCTTCAGCGTATTCCATCTAATTTGCCACTGCTAACTGACCTCCAGTTGGGAAAGCATGTCAAGTGTTTATAGATTAGAGTGTGGCCTGAAACCGTCACACTTGGATACCTTGATCCCACCACATTGCTGCCTTCCGTGCCCTTGCTAATGTTGTCAGCAGCTGAAATAAGTGGAATTTGCTTTTGAGTTGAGTGTCTTGGCATCTTGTTATTAAGCTACTTGTGAATTGTGCTGAGAACTGAATAATAACTTTATTTAGTCTTGAATTGTCTTTAAGTGATGAAAAATACTAAAATAATTATGTCTTACTATCTATAGAAGACTTAATCATATTTTTTCTCAAAAAGAAAATACTTTTAGCCTGAGAAGCTTGCCATAATGAAAGCACATTAAACTTGTGCTGTTGATCTATTAGATATATTCATTTGCATTTTGTTTTTTGAGGTAGGTTTTCTCTATGTAGCTTTGGAGCCTGTCCTGGAACTCACTCTGTAGAGCAGGCTGATCTCAAACTCACAGACATCTATCTGCCTCTGCCTCCCGAGTGCTGGGATTAAAGGTGTGCACCACCACCATCTGGCTTGCATTTTTAATCTTTGGTGAGCTGACTAACCCTTTCAGCCATCAGCCCTATGAAATGGCTTCTAGGTTCCTGTTGTTTTCTGAAAAGCATGGGGGTCTACAGGCTCTTTCAAATACTGAATCTGTAATTGTATATGATATGAAGATGACCACAGGTTTCCGTTTGATTTTACTGTTCTTAATCTGACCTTAAGTGTCCATTGCCACTATCTGAACTGGGGGCAGTCTTTAACACCCGCACCATCCCATGACTTTACTCAATATGAGCCATCACTGAAGTGTCAAAGCTAAAACTTACATTTATTTTTGTTATATTATTATTAGCTTTATTGAGTGTGCTTTTCAGCATACAGAGCTACCTTTCTCAGTGTTACCCAAAACATTAAGTTTTCTTCCTAGTTTTAAATATAACAGATTTATAGGAACAAGTTTTGTTATTCATTCATTAACAGGGCAAATCAAATGAACTTCGGTCACTGGCACGAAGGACCTGTCTACAGTAACACTTTTGGACAGACAGAGCACAGCCATCTTGCTTTTGATTTCCTAATTCTAGTTTACTTTGCAGAAGTTGAAGTATCATATTTACAAGTTTCTGTTGTTTATCTATTTTGCTTCCCTTTTAGAATGCGGGAAGGTTTCTTTGATATAAGTTGTCCCTGGGGCTGTATGTGAACCCCAAGTATTTGTGCCTTCCCCAGGTCCTCATCCTTGCCAGGAGCCCCAGACTCATGATCCACCTCCTGTGTCAGCTTCCCTGGACTTCCTTTCCAGATATAAATATTCCATTGAGATAAAGGAGGAGATTTGGTCTCAATACAGAGAATAAAATAGTAATTTCTTAATTTAATTTGCAAAGAATTCCTTCTGGTTTTTTTATTTGATATACTTTTACTTAGTAGCTGTTTTTTTAAATCAGACAATAGACACTACAGAATTGGACAAATGTGCTTCTAATTCCCAGAAAGCTTGCCTTATAACAGGAAGGTAAGATGTGGCACATGGGTGCAGAATCTAGTAACTAACCATAAAGAAATGCAGTTTAGTGTGTGAGTTTTAAAGAGTGGACTGGTTTCTGCTGGATATCTGGGAGAGATCAGTCCAAACTATGTAGAGTGGAGACATGTTCTGTTGTAAGAAAATGAGTAGGATTTTGATGGACAGTAAACAAGCAAATAGTAACTATGAAGTAGGAGAATGAATAGAGGACCAGGGACCAAAAGTTCGCCATGTTAGAGAGGAACAAGTCATGGAATCTGAATGCAGCGTTGATGTCTGAATGGAAGGTGAGAATGACGGAAGGTTGAGGCACTTGAATGTCGGTGATTGAGAGCATGTTAAAAGCTGGGCAATCTTTGGTTTGAAGACAAAGGATTGTGTGAGCAAATGTTGTCATAAAATTGTTCATTTATTCAATCAATATGTATATATTGAGTGCCCGTTATTTTACCTTCACTATACTGGAAAGAAATGAGTAAAGGCCAGCTTAGCCCCCACCCTCATGATACTGAGAGGGAAAAGGATGTTGATCAAATCATCTTGCTGTTGTAGAGTACAGCATGGCATTTTCGGATCCTAGGAAAGCCTACAGCAGGAGGACTTAACCGTTGAAGGAGTTCAGAAAAGGACGCCCTTCAGGCGTGCGTCATGGTGTGAGCACTGCGAGGTGGATGGACTACATTGTAGCTGAAGACAGGGAAGCATAATACGGGCAAGGGCAATAGCTATGCCAAGCTTTACAGACAAACGGAAAGCAGTGGGTATGAGGACATGCATGGGGGAACAGTGGAAAGCACGAGGGTAGAATCAAAAGTTCAAGGCCACCAAGACGTTTCCTTTGGTACATGTATAGCATTAATGAACATGGTAGTCTAAACCTTTGTGATCGTTTGCTGAATTTTACTGCTTATGTAATCAATGTTATTTTTCACACACTTTCTTACCAACTGTTTTTCCTTTTTTGCTCTTGTTTTAACCTAGAATTAGGAAATGCAAGGTAAACCTTTTAGTAAAGATCCTTGAGATCTGCTGGTGGTCGCTGCTGAATTTTACGTAAAGGTAACTCACCGGTCTAACAGTTTCAGAAGAAACCGTAATGACATTATTCTCTTGATGTATAGGGTTGGATGTGTCCAGAGCCTGCATCAGAAAGGGAGGACTTGGTATATTTTGAACATAAGTCATTTACTAAGTTGTACAAGGAGCATGATGGAGACCTTACTGGTGACGAAGAAAACAGTGCACATGCACTGGCCCGGAAGAGTGACAACCCCCTAGATATAGCTGTAACCAGGCTGGCTGATTTGGAGCGGAACATTGAGAGAAGGTATCTGAAGAGCCCCTTAAGTACCACCATTCAGATCAAACTGGATAATGTGGGCACAGTTACTGTCCCTGCTCCTGCACCATCCGTTAGTGGTGATGGTGACGGGTAGGTTATTGAGATTAACTTGACAAATTATTGTGCTTCTTCGCTAATTGGAGCCTATTTTCTATTGCCTGTTATCTATGTATCTTCTTGTTTGTCTGTGATCCTTGTGGATCATGCTATTTGCATGGTGCTTTGTAAAAACTTTTTTTTTTTGTTATGTGCATTGATAATCCTGCAAAGTGATCTTACATTTATCTGGTTGTGACTAAGCTTCAAGGCACGTAGCCACAGTCTGTGCACTACATCAAATTTAGTTGCTTAAACTTTATACTTATTGGCTGTACATGTTTTTGTCATTGCTTGGCTTTCCGTGTGATGATTGTTTCACATTCAGTGATCATAAATGTGGCCATGACCTACTCAATTTCTCTATATCTCAATGCAGAATTGAAGAGGATATTGCTCCAGGGCTCAGGGTCTGGAGAAGGGCGTTAGCAGAAGCTCGCAGTGCTGCACAGGTAGCCCTGTGCATCCAGCAGTTACAGAGATCAATAGCATGGGAAAAATCAATTATGAAAGTTGTAAGTGTTTTTATTTAAGAAATACTATGACTGATTTTCTCTGTCTTGTTTTTTCCCAACCTCCAGATCTTTCTTGACTATATATTACCATATTCTTACAATAATATATACTGTACTTGGGAGTATGTCTAATTCTTAAATACTATACAATTTATTCTTTTATCTTGAACTTTTTGTAGCAACCTGCCAAATATTTGTCTTCTCTTGCTTAAATTTTGGTTTTGTTTCCCTTGAATACTTGTCTGTAATCCTAACAGTTTGCCTCCTGAACTATATCAGCATAAAGTTGTTAATGGAAACATTTAAAAGATGTTCACTCCTATGCGCACTCTATATACTAGCATTATCCGCTTTATTATCCTTAATTGTTTTACTTTTCTATCACTAATCAGAAGACTAAATACAAAACAGAGAACTTTGACTTGTGTGTTTGTATCAGGTAAGGTTGCCATAAAGACTAGAACTTTTTGTTTTTCTCCTGATAATTAAAGCTGACTTTTCATCTTTGGAAACCCAGGTGGTTATTGGATAGCAAGCATCCATTCTGGCATCAAATGCCACATATTTAAAATAACAGCTATAGTTCACATACATTCAAAGAGACAGTTGTTTTAAATCATGTACATAGTGCCCTATTACCTATTAATGTACCGTGCATGGAAGTACCTGTTATATAGAGACCTTTATGAATTGCTTTAATATTTATTTTTGAATTAAAGATCAGTTTCAAAACTCTAGTATTTGAGACTTGTTTTAATGAACTCCTAGTAATTCAGTGTTCCTTTTCTCAGTTTCCTCTTGGTGCTCACACTGCTCATGGCTTTGTGTGCAGTGCACACAAATAAACTCTGTGTCTTCCCATTTGCATTTCTTCCTAAAGATGTCTGGAATTGGAATCTGCAGCTTTTACAGTTTGTTCAGACTTAAGTCTTTTCAATTGCATTAATTAAGCCTGAAAGTGCTGTGCAGGTTCTTTGAGAACATTTTCTTAAACATAAAAATATTTAACAACAAAAATATATTTTCCTAAAATTAATAAAAAACTAAGTTTAATAATCTCCTTAGGCAAATATGTTTGTTGAAGACTAGGTTACAGTGAATAAAAACACTGGAGTTTTACATTAAAGTGAACTTTATAGTTATTTTTTTCTTATCATCCTCTGAAGTCATAATAATGGTCAATGTTGTTATAAACCTAAACAAAGAAACCTCCACGCTGGCTGAAAAGTGGTAGCGCACTCCTTTACTCCCAGCACTCCGGAGGCAGAGACAGGGTCTCTGTGAGTTCGCAGGTTCTCTGTGCAGCCTAGGCTGTCCTATACTCCTGCATATTTTCCCAGAAACTGCGACAAGCCAGGCCCCACCACACCTGGCCCCTTTTGCATCCTCAGTTCCTTTCGGGTTTGAAATTAGCCTTTCCCATGTTACTGATGTGCTTGTATTATCATTTAACAACATGACAACAGTCTCTGTAAAAATATTCGCCTGCATATTATTTGTAGCTGAGCATCTAGCTCAGCCGTGGAGCACTTGCCTGGCATGCACAGTGCTCTGGGTTCCTCTCTCAGGACCGCAAATAATGATGGTGGTGATCACATGGTTTACTATTGATAGAATAAGAAGTATTTCGTAGCCTTTGATTAGATAGATATCTGTGCCCATAATAATCCTCCTAATACATCCAAACAAAATGTTAAAGTGCTCAGTACTTTTAAAAAATACTGTCTTAGCCGGACGGTTGTGGTGCACGCCTTTAATCCCAGCACTCGGGGGGCAGAGGCAGGCAGACCTCTGTGAGTTCGAGGCCAGCCTGGTCTACAGAGCGAGTTCCAGGACAGTTAGGACTGTCACACAATGAAACTCTGTCTCAAAAAACTAAAAAAAGAAAAAGGAAAAAAAAAAAAACAGAAATTATATTCTTAGCCAGATAGCAAACTTACCAGAACAGAAGAGATTGCCAGTTTGCTTCCAGGTAATTGTCTGCATAAGCATTTTTTTGTTTTGTAGCAAAGAAGTTAAAAGCAAATATCAATGTACATGTTCTCACATAATAATTATGAGCTATTACTGGGAGCTTTTCAAAAGTGCTAGAAAGTTGATATTTGTCACCTCTTCTCTGAAATTATAAGAAAATACTTATTTATAAACTGGATTTGAGATATCAAGCAAATCTTAGTATTTCCAGTCAACAGAAAATTATGTTCATGAATCTTATTTTTAATATTATTTTAATATTATTTAATATATATTAATAATATATATTAATAATATCTTGTACTTGTTGTTTCTGAATTAGTGTTTTACAATAGAGTTTATAAAGGTGGAGTGTGGATTTGGTGAAATACCATTAAGTTATTCAGTGGTGTGGGATTCAGAAAGTCCACCTAATAGAAACTTATTTGGGGGTTATTAAACTCTACTGCTTTCATGTTTACATACTTGACAATTTTAGTATTGCATATATCTTATGTATTTAGTAGACAGTTTTCATATCTGCTCCTTTGAATAGTATGTATCTCCTATTTTGATTTTAAACAACCTTTGTGTGTATATACATACAAATATATATATTAAATTATATAAGATAATTTTAAAGTCTCCTAGGCTAGCATATAATGTATTGAAGTTAAATGAAGCAATTTTGAATTGTTGATCCATTTCTTCTTTACGATTGTGAATACCTAACTTGAATATAAATGAATTCCCATGTAAGTGTGGTCACTTTTGAAGTACTGACTGCACTGTACCCTGAAGTCAGACGATGTGGGGTGCTCTGCTGTCACAGCGCCTGGAGGCTCTGCACCTTTCCCGCTCCCTCTTTCCGAATCCTGTTATACAAACTATGTCTACACAGGGGATACTCTCCCTTCATGCTTGAAGTCATTAATGCTGCTATACATTTTTCAGTAACGAAGAAATATTTTTAATTGTAGAAAATAAATCATGACTGTAAATTCTTTATCGTTTTCTTCCTTGGAGATAATTTTTAAAATGCATTTTCTATATTTGTGGCTGAAATTTGACTTGGGTTGGTTTTCAGAGTTTCCTGTTTTAGACACATTTTTAAGTCAGTCATAAATCATGTATGAATAATATATAATTTAGGAATATTTTCTTATTAATATATAATTAATAATTACACTAAGATGAGTTTCTAAATCTTGATATTAAAGACTATTCTCTTATTTCTTTCTCAGAATATCATAAGGACAATAAGATAAGCAAAAGATGAAACATTACAAGTCCCATGTATTAAAGCTACTCATTGCTTTGTGTGCTCTGATGTCATGTTGATGACTTCATACGTTGATGTGTACATGCTTCTGAAGTGTGTTAAGGCATTCAACCTCTAGCTCTGTTCTATGCAGTGTATCCGAAATGTGCATTTACCCCAAAAGAATTGCTCGCCCGTCATGTGGTCCATATCTGTGTAATGAGAGATACATAGATGTGTGTGGCTACTATATATTTGTTAGCAAGCGGAATGTTCATTATCAATACAAATAGGAATTATGGTTTGTTTAACATCCCAACAGCAAGTACTCATAGCAGAGGACTGATGTTAGTGGTTTGTGTATTTGTAGTACTGCCAGATCTGTCGAAAGGGAGACAATGAGGAGCTGCTTCTACTCTGTGACGGTTGTGACAAAGGCTGCCACACCTACTGCCATAGGCCCAAGATTACGACGATTCCAGACGGGGACTGGTTTTGTCCAGCCTGCATTGCTAAGGTAAGAATGGTAGGAGATTAAGCTTTAAATTACCAGAGTTTTATGGTTTGTTTTGTTTAAAGATTTAAATCACCAGTTTATAAAATTCATCTTTTTTAACAGTCCACTGATTTTTAATGCATTCACAAAGTTGCACAGCATCACCACTATTTAATTCCAGAACATCTCCATAATATCAAAAGCTTTTTTACAGATATATGTCTGTGTCTGCCTACTTTTTCTTTCCCAAAATACTTTGAAAGTTCATGTTCTAGCATAGTCCAGTACTTTTTTATAGTCAAATAATACTCTATAGGCTTACTACATTTTGCTTATTCAGTCATCAGCTGATAAACGTTTGCATTGTTTCTACCTTCCAGATACTGTGAATGATTATCTAATTGTGCATGGACCAGTTTTTATAAGAACTGTATTTGGTTCTCTTGAATATGTGACTTGGAAGTATCCAAGTTGGTTGTTTTCTTACTGTTTTACTTTTTGCTCTTTGGGGGCCTGCCACCCAGTTCCCCAGTAAATACACACAGAGGCTTATTCTTTTTGGTTTATCGAGACAGAATTTCTGTGTCGCTTTGGAGCCTGTCCTGAAACTAGCTCTTGTAGATCATGCTGGCCTCCAACTTACAGTGCTGGGATTAAGGTGCCACCACTGCCTGGCTACAAAGGCTTCTTACTTATGAATGCCCAGCCTTAGCTTGTCTTGTTTCTTGCCAGCTTTTCTTAACTTTAAATTCTCTGTCTTTTTCCTTTTGGCTTTTACCTTTCTCTATTTCTGTATATCCTTTCTTTTCTTCTTATTCTGTGTCTGGCTGCATGGCTAGGAGGCTGGCCCCTGGAGTCCTCCTCCTCCTTTTCTCATTCTTTCTCTTTATTCTCCCTGCTTGACAGCCCTACTTATCCCTTCTCCTGGCTGGCTATTGGCTGTTCAGCTCTTTATTAGATCCATCAGGTGATTTAGACAAAGTAACACAGCTTCACAGAGTTAAACAAATGCAACATAAAGGAATGCAACACATCTTTGCATCATTAAACAAAATGTTCCACAGCATAAACAAATGTAATACATCTTAAAATAATATTCCACAACAGAAGAGAATGTTTAAGTCAAATGATAATGAACACCTGTATTTTTAGTCATTTTCCAGTCACATTTAAAGTAGAAACCTGTAAAGCAAATTATGAGAGACTAGGTCAGGTGGTGGTGGCGCACGCCTTTAATCCCAGCGCTTGGGAGGCAGAGGCAGGAGGATCACTGTGAGTTCGAGGCCAGCCTGGTCTACAAGAGCTAGTTCCAGGACAGGCTCCAAAGCTACAGAGAAACCCTGTCTCGAAAGAGCCCTGTGCGCCTCACTTGGTTAGAAGCCTAGAGTGCGGGAACACTGGCAGTCTGCTCTAGACTGCTGCGTCTGCAGCTAGCTCCACGTTTAAGGATTTTTTTCCCCATGCTTTATTGGGTGTCACTCATAGGAGAAGGAACTCCCAGATCTCTGTAAAAGAATAGAATCACCAACCTTCTAAAGCAGAGTTGGTGCATCTTGTGGATCCTAGCAAACATTCATGGTTTAACATAATAGAAAGTCGATATATGGTTGTTTTCTTATACCCCATCTGCTTATTTTTTAATTAAAGGCAAGTGGTCAGACTATAAAAATAAAAAAACTTCATGTCAAAGGAAAGAAGACAAATGAGTCCAGGAAAAGCAAGAAAGGGACAGTTGCTGGGGACACTGAAGATGAAGACTCTGCTTCCACCAGCAGCTCCTTGAGAAGAGGAAGCAAAGATCTCAAAAAGAGGAAAATGGAAGAGAACCCTTCTATCAACTTATCAAAAGTAGAAAGTGCTACTTCTGTTAAGAAACCCAAAAGAGATGACACCAAGGACCTGGCTCTTTGCAGGTATCTTTTTTTTTTCCCTTCAATTTTTAAATTTAGTTTGCGGAATGCCAACTGCAGGTACCATTTTCAAACATTATTTTCTGTAGTGCGATCCTGAATGAAATGGAAACTCATGAGGATGCCTGGCCTTTTCTACTTCCTGTAAACTTGAAGCTTGTACCTGGGTACAAGAAAGTCATCAAGAAGCCTATGGATTTTTCTACAATCAGAGAAAAACTAAATAATGGACAGTAAGTACATAATTTCTGTTCAGCACAATAGTGAGTATCAAGAATGAAGGATTAACACGGTGACGGATCATGAAGTATCTGTAGAAGCTATGAAAGCTCATTTTTATAGGGCATAGGAAAGGTTTCCTCTTTCCTGGTGCAGCACTTGTGAATGGGGGGGTCGCAGGGTGGCTGGAGGGTCTGTGATGTTGTGGAGTTGGAAAGTTCCCTGGCAGAACAGTAAGAAGTCAGATAGTAAATAGGATGTGGGAAATAGGGCAGGTGAAAAGCACCTTTCTGTTTTCACTTCAGGATAAGGTCTTACTCTGTAGCTGAGGCTGACCTCAAACTTGCAATCCTCCTGTCTCCGCCAGCCAGGTCCTAGGATTGCAGGGTGTGGTACCATGCCTGTCCTGGAGACCCAGCCTTGCAGAGCACAGTGAAGTTTCATGCGTGGGCTGGGATGTGTTCAGGCCGTCATCCTGCTCTCCAGCTCTCCTTTTACTTCCTCTTTTTTTTTTTTTAAAGAACTTTAAAAAGCCTATTTATTAGTGTTGTCATGGTTATTTTCTTGCAAAGTGGTTTATGTTTCTAATGGTGAAATTGGCAGTTCTTAAAAAAAACAAGTCAGTCCCACAAGAGTACCATTGTGTGGCCAATAACACTGTGGCAAAGCTGAAGTCTGAACATCTTTCCCATCGGAGTATAGAGAGGCCAGGCTGACCAAGGTACTCTGTTAATCCTCTTGGGTGGGCTGACGCACTGGGTGAGCAGCTGCATCCCCCGTGTGAGCCCGGTCCAGACGATCCTTTTACTTCTCTTTAACTCTGCTTCCCATGGTTTGTTTGCAGTCCCGAGTGGTGACAGCGGCCTGTAACGGTGTGTTTCCTTTCAGGTATGCCAGCTTTGAGACCTTTGCTCTAGATGTCAGGCTTGTGTTTGACAACTGTGAGACATTTAATGAAGATGACTCCGACATAGGCCGAGCTGGCCACAGGATGAGAAAGTACTTTGAAAAAAAGTGGACAGATACCTTCAAAGTGAGCTGAAGTTGTAATCTCCTTTTCCTCCTTTCCCTTTTCAACAAGGACAAACAAGACCAGCAATGTGAACTGCATTTACACAGATGTGCAAGGCACGTGCATACTAACTTTTTTCCGTGAAATAAGTATATATATAAATATATATATTAGAGAAGGTGAGAAGAACGACACCATTTTAGAGGCTTCACTCTCCAGCCAAGGCCGCTGGCCACTGGTTTGTGTGATTTATCAGCTAACTTAGGTAGAACAGGGAAGCACACCCAAAGAATGTTCAAAGAAAAGGGTGGTATAGTGCAATAGCAATTAAACTCTATCAAATCGCACTGAGTAGCCAACACCAGAGCTCTAACGTGGGGAATGGTTCTCCTTTCCCTCTCAATAAATATCTATTTTTCATTTTTTTACTTTGTAGTTTATTTTTTAGTGAATGTATTTAATTTTATGAATTATTTATGATTAAACCACATCCAGAATCTTCGTTTTCTGTGAAAAGGAAGAACTAGAAAATTGCTTTAAATCTTGAAAATACAACAAGGAATGTTTTAAAATATAAAACAAAGCCAAGTTAAACTGTTTACACTGATGTGCTCTGAAAGCACCAAAAATAAACTTTACTGTAGAGTTCCAAGTACATTTATATATACATATATATATATGTTGCGCATCACTTGTGTAGGTAAAGTGTATTTCAAGCCAGTGGAAATTGATGTGTATATATTGTTCATTATTGTTTATATTGAGTCTTGTTTTAATATGTATTATGTGTATATATTGTTTGGAGACATTATTGTTTATGCCTTAGAAGGACTGTAGCATTTTATCTGAAGGTAATTACAGCTCTACAGCTTGTACAGTAATTATCCTCTACCAACACTGTGGCGTCTTCTGAATCTTGGTAGTGCCTGCCTTTGAAACAGGGTGTAGGGGATAGTAGTTTTCCATTTTTCTATTTTGTTATATAATTTTAAGCCACCAGGGCCTAAATTAAAGTATAATCATTTGTATCCATGTGGAATAAAATCGTGACAATTTCCTACACACACAGTATTTTTTCATAGAGACACTTCCTTCCCATCTGCCTTGCCTCAGAAATAAATTTAAAAGACATTTGTAACCACTGTGTTTTCTCTACTGTGTGTTGTGGCCTGTTGGAGGCAAATAGATCAGAGTTTTTTTGTACCTATGTAAAAGTACTTGAAGTTTTATTTAAAATAAAATGTTGTGGAAAAGGTAGCATTCTTTTTTTTTTTAATTTTTAAGGGGTGTTATTTTTCATTGCTATGTGTGGCACAGATAAAATAAAAGAGTTTACAAAACAGGTAAACTCTTTTGTTGTTGTTTTTCTTAATGTACCTTAACATGCATTCGTACAGAAGGTGGTGACTTTAAACTTTAGTTTTGCAGAGTCCTAGCGGTGTATGTGGTGACTCAGAGCACAGTATGCCGAGCGCAAAGCCTGGATTCAGGTCAGCTCTCTGAGCTTCATGGAGTGTAAATTTCTCTCGACCTCATTTTGTTTCACATTTTCAATATTAAAGCATTAGGATACTTTGCTCTGTTATGAGAGGTATCTATTTATGGATGTATAATCCAGTGCTCATAAAGCATGGTTATTATGTCATAAAGCATGTAAATTAAGCCATGAGATTCATAGTTGTAAGTTTTGGTCAGCCAAAGCTGGACATTGGAAAGCCACTGGTGAACAAGATAGGCAGGATTGGGGAGGAGACTCGGTGGTAAAGTTGCTCAAGCCTGAGAAGCTATGGTCAGATCCCCATCCCCCATTCCAGCTCCTACATGAAAGCCATGCCCAGTGCTTAACCCTAACTCAAGGGGAATGTCAGACAGATCCCAGAAGCCAGCAAGTGGCAAGCTCCAGGTTTGTTAAGAGACTCCATAGTAAAATAGAAGACTTTGATAAGGAAAAGGCTTAACATCAGCCTCAGACACCATCCTCGGTATCTTTAGGTGTGTGCTTCTTTTGTAAGTGGGTGGAATGAGTAGGCACACCCACAAAGACACATGCATACACCCCAGCCCACCGCCACGCACACAGATAAGTAATAAAAGGCTGGGCGTGGTGGTACACACCTTTAATGTCAGCACTCAGAAGGTAGAAGCAAGATGGCTGGAGTCTGAGGCCACCCTGTTCTATTTAGTGAGACACAGAACAGAAGCACTGAGGGGGAAAGGGAGGGAGAAAGGAAAAGAGAAGACAGAAAGAGTAAAACTAGCCTGGTACACAAACTGTGGGGGCAGAAGGGAACCAGAGGAGAGAAAAAAGGCAGGCCACATCCCTGTTTGCAGACAAGGGGTGTGGGGATGAGTAGGCAGTGGTTTTTTGTTTGTTTGTTTGTTTTTGTTTTGTTTTTCAAGACAGGGTTTCTCTGTGCACTAGTCCTAGCTGTCCTGGAACTTGTTTTGTAGACAAGGCTGGCTTTGACCTCACTGAGGCCTGCCTGCCTCTGCCTCCCAAGTGCTGGCACTAAAGGTGTGCTAGCTGTAGGCAGATGTTTTACTGCTGAGTTGTGTTCATGCCCACTGCTTTTCATATTGAAGGAAAAATTAAAATCTCCCAAGAAAATAACACTTGATTAAAAAGACTGAGCCATAAGTACTTTCCAGAACCTCTAAATTGTTTGTAGAGCTCTCTATGAACATCAGCTGTCTTATAAATATATCTGTTTCTGTTTATTGCAACACTACCCTCGGGAAGCTTGGTCAAAAATATCCATGTGCAAAGAAAGTGAAGTGCTGGGCTGGAGGGGCTGTCTGGCGAGTCTCCCTCCTGGAGGGGAGGGGAGGATTTGCTGCAGGTCTGCATCTCATCTGTATGAGATGACATCACCCCCATTATCCAGGGCTTTCATAAATGAGAAAATACTTAAATCTGTAATGCACAAAGAAATTTTCTAAAAGCAACCAAAAATAGAACCTCCAAACATGGAGGCACACCTGTAATCCTAATAGTCAGTGGCTAAGTGAGTGGCTTGGAGGCCAGCTTCAGCTGCATTTCAAGACTCAAATGAACAAGAAGAGAAATACTTGGAAAAGGGAGAGGTTGACAAATATTGGCTGCCTTGGACTGGTGTCTTCATTGTAAGTAGGCTTAGGTGACCACTGAAGTGGGCAGTGGGTGATATCCCAGAAGGACTGCTACCAGAGCTATCTTTAGGTGTGTGCTTCTTTTGTAAGTGATTCAGGACACTCAACACTGCTCAGTCTCAATAAAACCAGGTTCATTGTTCTCAGTTATTAAAAAAAAATTATCTTAACCAAGTGTTGTCGCCTACACACAACACACTTCCAGTAAGACAAGTTAGGATTTAACTTTGACCTTTCCTTAGGACTGAATGTCCTGTACATTTCAAGTAGCCTGACTTCAGGTCGAGATTCAGATAGTCACCAAGATAGTGGCTAGCCAAAGATTATCAATCCAGGATTACTGAACCCAGTGTGGTGTGAAAGAGTTTGTTGAAAACAAACGAATAGTCATTGAATTGCTAACGGTAAAGATTAAGTGGGTGAATCTTGTCCGCACACCTTAATTACACTCAAAGAAATGATCTTTTTTTTTCTCTTGACTCCAATATAAAATGCTCTGCAAACACTAATTTCACTCAAGACTGTGAAGGATGTTTTGCTTTTTGATTTTGATGTAAGCTCCCACCCTCTCTCCATGTCCTCTTGTCTCCATCTCCCCAGTCTGTGACAGCAATTGTGTACCCCCAAACCTAAATACATGATGTTAATGTCCCCTTTGCGTTTTCTTCTTTCCTGTCCCCTCCACTCCCACACCCTTGCAGAAAACTCACAGTCCTACCCTGGAGTCTTCTCCCAGCAAGGAAGCCTGGGGTGATTTGTTCGTTCATTACTATGCATTTAATTTCTAGGCTACTTTTCTCCAGATTATTGACATTTTAAAGCTCTCCATTTGAGAACTATTAGAAATTTGTGAGCTGAGGAGATAAGGTAGGTGCTCTATGTGAAATAAACGTTCTCTTTAATACATAGCAGAGGGAAATGGGTTGAGCCTTCCATGCTAAGAGTCTTGAATCCTACGATTGATCTCTTGATATAGTTGGACCACATTCCAGCGCTCCTGGCAGAGGGAACCAGAGTAATTCATTCTCATTTCCTGGCCTTCCTTTCATACTGTTCTTACAAATCTCTTTTTTTTTTATTTCCTCTCTGATTCCCCTACCCATCATGTATATCCACTTTTAATGTCTTTCTAGCCATTTTATGCACTTAGCAATATGTATATCTTCAAAACTATATCATATGAAATATAGATATATACAACTTTAAAACATACCAGTTAGATTCTGTAACTCTCAGTAATTTTTGATGTTTCTGACTTATAAGTAACTTTTAGTCACTGAAAAGCATTCCATCACAGGTAACCCAAGTTTTTTTATTTGGTTGGTTTGTTTTTTTTTTTAATGATTGAATACTTTTAATAAGATGTTTTCTATATGAAGTTACAATAGTATTTAAATGATCTATGTATCCAATTAAAACAAATTTAACAGTTTCATAAAAATGCTTTACATTTTAAGAATCTGTTATTTCATTTTAATTTTTGTACAGCATTTGCAAATATCTCCACTAAAAATTATTATATTTACAGAAAGTTGCAAAGACAGTGGACAGAAATCCTGTACATGCTTCTTACAGCTTTGACAATTTTAGGTGACATTTTAGGTGAACATATTATAATGTCAAATCCAAAGTTGATATTGTCATTATTCAATTTTATCACACATAAGTATCATCAAGGTCCAGGTACAGAATTTTTCAAGTATCATAAGGACCCTTATGTATTCTTTTGGAGGGGGATGGGGATTTGAGACAGGGTTTATCTGTGCAGCTAGCCCTGCCTATCCTGGTACTTGCTCTGTAGATCAGGCTAGCCTCAACCTCGGATATCTGCCTGCTTCAGCCTCCCAAGTGCTGCGATTCAGCATGCTCTCGGGAGGTCTATCTTCTACCTCTCACTCTGAGCTGGCATTAGGTAAGCGCTCCTCTCCATCCATGCCATTTTACCTCCTGTCAGGGCAAAAGCCGTCGCGAGAGATCATGGACTGAAACTTCTGAAACCATGGTCCAAAAGCCTATGTTGTGTGCAGCTCTCTCTGCAGATAAGACTGCTGTGATTGTTAATACAGGACCCTCATACATAAGCCAGTTTCCAACATGATCCCAAGCATTCCTCGCCTTCTGGTTTTCATGAATCCCTTCCCTGCAGGTAGTCTTTACAAGCAACATTATATGGAATGGCACCAGGAGAATTCCCAAACCAAGTTAGTTATACAACCCAGTCCTGCTTCCGTCTGGGATCATTTGCTCTGTGGCAGCCCTATGAGATTTTGTAGGCGCTGATCCCACAACCAAAGTGATGTCCCAGGCAGTATCCTGATAACGTCTTGAAAGACCCTGAGCCAGAATTTCCTACCTAAGCTACTTTTGAACTCATGACCCATGAAAAATATGACTTAATGTTTTGTTTGCTTTCATTTAAGTCATTCATTGTATTCTGTTAGGGTATACAAAAAAACCAACAAAACAGAAGGGGCTCATACACAGCTGATTAGTTGGAACTGATTCGTGTATCTGGAAGGTGACAAGTCCTTACGAGTTTATGTCCTAAGGCTGGCAGTTCGTCAAAGAAACAGGAGCTAATGTCCCTGTTGGATGGCTTTGAGGCAAAAGATTCTGTCTCACTAGAGATGAGGCCAACGTTTTGTCTTGTTAAAGCATCAATTGATTTGGTGAGATTTACCCACATTTTTAAAGTCTGTCTATTCTATATAGTGACCTAAATGTTAATCACATCAAAAACTCTAAAAAGAAAACACTCAGAGGCTGGGTGGTGGTGGCGCACGCCTTTAATCCCAGCACTTGGGAAGCAGAGGCAGGCGGATCTCTGTGAGTTCGAGACCAGCCTGGTCTACAAGAGCTAGTTCCAGGACAGGCTCCAAAGCTGCAGAGAAACCCTGTCTCAAAAAACCAAAAAAAAAAGAAAAAAAGAAAACACTCAGGATATTTTTGGTCAAGTATTTGGAGCACCATCAGGATGGCAGATGAAGTTAATTTATATCAAGCCTACGAATCTGTTCTTTTAGGATGTCTCCAAGTTTTGTGAAGATTAAATGTTAAACATTGGGCTCCCTCTCAGTGGATGGAATTCTGTATTAATAAGTACTTATACCCTTACCTATTGTATTGTTCTTTATTTTTAAAAATTATATTTCTCCTCCCTTCTTCCCCTCCCATGTCTAACCCCCACTTTCAAATTGACCAACTCTTTCCCATCATCATTACATAGACATATAAATGGATAAGCATAAATACAGTCTGCTTAATACATTTAGTGTTGCTTGTAGTATATGTTTGTATGGCTGACTGATCAGGAGACTCATCCCTGGGGAAGAACGGTTCTTCCTCTCTCAGCAGATGTTAATTGTCGTTCTGTGACGTTCCCCGCATCTCTGCTGGGGTACCAACTGTTGCACTGTCTAGGTCTTGTGTAGAGGCTGCTGTGTTGTTGAGATTCCGTGGGCCTAGGTTTTCTGTTATAGCTGGAAGGCACATTCTCACAACAGACTTCTTAGTCCTCTGGGTCTTATAAATCTTCCTGGCCCTTCTTGCATGATGTTCCTTGAGGCTGGGATGCCCGTTTGGGCACCCCACAGTCAGTTCTCTGTGTTTTGACTAATAACGGATCTCTGTAATGGTCTCCTGCTGCTGCCAACAGAAGCTTCTTTGATGAGGCATAAGAGCTTCACTCATTGTGCTGTGCCAGAGCGCAGGATGCCCATCCAGGTGGGGCCTAGAGTGTGATACAAGGGACGACTGAGAAGCTCCTAATGTTTGTTATTCACCTTTAAGTCATTGTCTTGCAATAAATAACTAATACTGTGTTAAAAATTCGTCTGGAACTGGTTCCTATGGGAGAATCCACAAGGTGTGTGTGTGTGTTTCCCACAGCCTTGCACACGTCTCTGTGGGTGATGCACACCCACTGTGCTCTCCTCCCAGCCATGGAAGAGAATGGCAGTCTTGCCTTGGAAGAAATCCTTAATATGTGGATAATTTTCACAAATAAACTATCACAGATTTTGAATTTTGAAATGAGGCTGGTTTTCCAATCATCTGAGCAGCTCCAATATTGGCTTGTTCTCACAACTTCTGTCCAATATAGCAAACAAATCTAACCGTGGCTGGTTTTGGAACTATGAAAATTGCCTCTGATGTCCATTCGTCCAGCCATGCTCAGCATGCATTCTGGTAGCACACGTTCTGGTGACAAGGTGAGTTCCGGTTAGGTGATGAGGCTGACATTGCTAAGAATGTGTACAAGGATCCTTGCACAGGCTCACGGGAAGGGCGGAGAAAGTGATAGAGGTGTTAAGAGTGAAGTTACAATAATAAAAGTAGCATCCAGAAGGGTGCTGGTGTCAGCTACATCCGGTTAAAGCACCGCTTCTGGGAGAGAATTCTGCACGGTAGTATTTAAACCTGGGTGTGCCGGTTACAGAATTGTGAGCTGCTGTCCTCTGAGCTTCTGTTCTCCATGTAGATTGTGCTCCTTACTGAACGCCTAAAGAAAAGCGGAAGATTCAAGTTCAAGGCCAAATGATCATATACTAAAAACTGAGAGCATAGTGCCTATTTACATCTTTGTTCACAGTTAGCACATCTGTTGAAGTTATGCGGAGACAGTGTTAGCATGGATACAGCATTGAGCTAAGGATTTTATGTGTGTTCATTTGTACAGTCGGCTAGCTCCCAGGGAATACAAGCATTACTGAGCTGCAAAGACACCTATTAGCAAAGGTGAATAGGCTTGCAGACTCACCTGTTCTCTTCTGTTCCTGGAAATGATTCTGTCAAGGTTTAAGAGTCAGTGAGACTCACGGTTGCTACCTCATTAACAAAACCATAAAAGAGACTGTCAACTAGATCACACTGGGAGGGACTCTTCTCCAGTGATTAGAGAACTGTGGCCAGGTTTCCCCATGTCATGATGCCCGGGAAGAGGATGGATCACCTGAAAAATGACCCGTGCACCCAAGTCAGCTGAAGGGGGTTGTGGTGAGACTGACAAGGGAGGGTGAACCAACCCTTCGCCCTGACTTAGCCAACCACAGTGAAACCTTTCTGAAACGGGGCCCCCTCCTGCACAATACATATTTAACAGCCCATTCTGCCCTTCAAGCTGTTGTTTGGTTCCATAGAGCTGTTACCGAGGAACTGAAATACCTCAGGTTTCTTGATTACATTTTCTAATTCTGCCTCTTTAAAATCCTTTCCGGCCATCTGAGTACAATTATGGATCATCCGGAGCTCACCATGAGTCATGCGTTATTGACATGCTCTGGGCGTATATGTAGACATTTTGCTAGTATTTGTGGCTTTAATTGACTTTTCAAAGTGTCTATGGGCAGTGCAGTGAGGCTACACATTCTCCACAGCCAAAAGGACTGCTACTTCTTTCATCTTCCTGTTCCTCAAGAGATTGGGATACATATATTTAGACCCATCATTAATTTGACTTATTAAAGATGCCAAGGAAAGTACCTATAAGGCCTTCCCACCGAGGAGGTGGTGCTCTGCTTTGAGTGCATCTGACAGCGGTGCCAAAACTGGGGTTCTACATACCATTTAGATTTGACTTCATTGAGGCAAATGTTTGGCTTTTTAGAACATTTGCTTGCAAAAGTCTAGTTTTATTTGTTTAGAGACAGGTCTCACGCTGTTTCCTAAGGTGCCCTGCTAACTATAACTTCTGACAGTCCCGGTTCAGTGTCCCTAGTGCTGGGATTGTAGGTGTGAGCCTCAATACCTGACCAAAAAGCTTAGCTGCTATTTCTATAGATAGCTTGGACTGTGGCCCTTTGTTGGTCAAAAGACTAAGGCCATCAGAAAACAGATATTTGCATTACAATTCACAACAGTAGCAAAATTACACTTATGAATTAGCAACAAATAATTTTGTGGTTGGGGTCACCACATGAACTGTATGTATTAAAGGTTAAGAACCACTAGGCCTAGGGGATCCCAACAGACTTGCTAGCAAGCTCCTGGATGAGAAGGAAACAAAATAGTACTGGTAGGGCCTTACATCCTGTTCCTCTGATCCCACCAGTTAGCTCACACCTAGATCTCAGCACTCTGGAGGCTGAGGCAGGAGGATAGCCTTGAGTTTGACGTCAGACAAGGATACATAACAAGAGCCTGTCTCCAATAAATAAATAAATAATCATCTCATTGAATGGCCCCTAAAAAGAAGTAGAATTTACAATTGAATGTAAATTTACAATTGACAGTTCTCTTTCTTTGAGAAGCTAGTAGGTGACATAGCAGAAATCTACCATGAAAGCAAAAACTCAGAAATGTTATGACTAAAGATACAGAAATACCAAGAAAAGGTGGTGGGAAGCAGCTTTTGATCCAAGGAACTTTGGGGCCTTTGTAAGCTTGTCTGACTATATCTAATAAAATACCCACATTCTTATCAACTCTAACCATGGGAGATTCTGCTAATCCCAGAATGTCATAAAAAAGGAAGCTGCCCAGTCAACATTGTACAGAGGGAGTGGGAGGGATAGCAAAGGAAAGCACGTGGGAAGCATGGAGTCTAGGAAGAAAGAAGTAAAAACTCTCTTGTTTCAGATGAAGATCTTAGGATACAGAAAATGCTAAACAAAATCTCGTATAGGTAAAGAAAAAGGGAGGGGTCAACATAAAAACGCAGATGTATTTCTTTATTGTGTATGTGTGCATGTGTGTTGGTGTGTTTGAGCTGTGGCACACATTTAGAAGCCAGAGGATAACATTAGGTATTGGTCCTCCCATCTCTCCTTGCTTGATCCAGGGTCCTTTGTTGCTTGCTGCTGTGTGCGGCAGGCTACCTGACTCTCAAGCTTTGGGATTCTGTCTCCATTTCCCATCTTGCCACAGGAGTGTAGGAATTATTCATCCAGCTTTATGTGGGTTCTGGGGATCCAAACTCAGGCCCTTCAGCTTGAACAGCAGGCAATTTACTCACTGAGCCTTCTCCTCCCTCCACTGTCCTCTTGTTCTAACAATAAGAAAATCTGACTAAAAATAAAACAATTCCATTGATAATAGCAAAAAGAATAAAATATTTTAAAATAAATGTACCAACAGCCAGGCCTGGTAGCTAGCACACGCCTTTAATCTCTGCTGCTTGGGAGACTGAGGCAGGAGGATTCCAAATTCAATTTCAGTCTTGGCAACTTAGTGAGACCCTGTTTCAAATCAAATGGGAAAGGAGGATGAGCCCAGAGCCCTTGCCTAGCATTCATGAGGAATCCCTAAGGTTAATCTGCAGGAGAGACAGGACAAAGGAGGAATGAAGGAGAGAGACAAGAGGGAGGGAGAGAGGAAGAAGGACAGGAACAGAAGAGTGTATAATGAGCTGTTAAAACTACAGCACTGTGGAAAGAAAATCTTAGTCGATGGAAATATCATTTTCACTGATTGAAAGACTTGATGTTGAACTGGGTGGTAGTGGCGCACACCTTTAATCCCAGCATTCAGGGAGGCAGAGGCAGGCAGATCTCTGTGAGTTGGAGACCAGCCTGGACTACAGACTGAGTTCCAGGACAGTCCGAGATACACAAAGTCTCAAGAAACAAAATAACCAAAATAAATAAAGACTTGGTGTTGTTATAATGACAATAGATCCTGAAGTTTGTGTATATATTTAACACAATCTCTATCGAGATGTCAGATAGCATTTTTGCAGAAATTGATAAACAACTGTTCTTAAAATTCACAGTGAAATATTAGAGACAAAGAAGAGCCAAAACTTGAGAGAGAGAGAGAGAGAGAGAGAGAAAGGGAGGGAAGGAGGGAGAGCATACTCTCATGGAAGTTGGGGGGTCACGCATGATCATCTTGAGACTGGCTATTTTGATGGGTGAAGACTGGAGAAGGCAGACATTGCACCTTCCGAGGTCTGTCTTCAGAACTGAGGATGGCCACAACCAAGTCACACAAGAGCAACTGGCAGTTCAGGGATTCTCATGAACTGCTGGTGGCCTTGTGAACTAACACAACCATTTTGGAAAGCACTTTGAACGTTCCTCACAATGTGAAACTTACACCTATTGTACAACCCAGAAATATCACCCCTAGGTGTGTAGTCAAGAGACTTAAACATGTGTCCACGGAAAAGTGTGTCTTCATAGCAGCAGAGTAGCCAACAATGGGAAGCAACTCAAATGCTACCAGCTGAAAACAGGGACAAAATACTGTCTGCTTAGTCTGTGGAATATTATTTGGTAATAAAAGCGAAGAAATACATGCCGTAATATGTAAGAGCACTGAAGATATTATTCTGAGTGAAAAAGCCAGTCCTAAAAACATCGTATGATTCTTTTTACATATAAAATCTAAAATAGGCAATGTTCTAAAAATAGCAAGTGGATCAGTGTGTTTGGCTGGCGATTAAAGTAGAGCTGAGGGCTTTCTTATTAACTTCCAGGGAATTGTATTGAAATGACGGTTGCCCAACAATGAATATATCAACACAATTAAATTTTATATTTTAAGTGGGTGAGTTGTATACTGAGTTAGATGCCAGTAGACCAGTCGGCCAGGTGGTAGCAGTGCACACCTTGGATCCCAGCACCTGGGAGGCAGAGGCAGGAGGCCCTCTGGGTTTGAGGCCAATCTGGTCTACGTAGTGAGTTCCAGAACAGCTAGGGATACACACAGAAACTCTGTCACAAAATACCAAAATTAATTAAATAATTAAAATAAAAAATTATAAAATCACAGGAAAGATGAGTCATTAGAGTTGACCCAGACAAAAAGAAAAGTCATCCACCCCCGTCCTAAATGGTGTGAGCGGGAAGTGCTCACCTTGGTGAGTGGACAAGAGACATTTAAGCAATCTTTTCATCGGCCCTAGAAACATTAGTTTCATAACCGTCCCAGGGCAAGACTCCACAACCAATCTACACGCGTCAGGAAAACAAATGTGCTTGTTTCTTTGGACAGAAAAGTTGGATTGAATCCATTCCTTCGGATTCTTAGATTGTGGGATTGTGTCTTTTAATGTTACCCTGAGATCTTCATAATAATAAAAAGCTTATATTCTTATTCTGGTCAAGTAAATTTTGTCCATGTGATTTTGTTGCTGGAATATTTTAATTTTACTCTTTAATGTCATTGCAGAACTTCTTATGAACATATATGTTTGTAATAATTTAGAATAGGCATAACTAGAAAGATTATGCAGCTCTGGTTGTTGGATGGATCTAGAATTGATTTAATTGATGCACTGTTTCAAAGTGCTTCAGAGTTTCCTGGGAGAATCTCACTGTTCACCTCTGTTAATTAAGAATGACCCATAAATATGAAAGGAGGGGGCTGGATACTGGGGGTGAAAGTTTTAAGGAGGGATGGGAGCATGGGGGCAGGGAAGAAGAGGGTACGTGTAGGCCAGTGGATTAACCAAGTGAGCCTTTAAGAAACTCACTAATTAGATAATTTCAAGCATAACTTTTGAAGGAGTTCAAATGGAGACTACATGGATGGCGAAAGCTGCTAATAGATGGCACGCATGTTAGCCTACCCTATGGGTTACTGGACAGGGAGACCACGGAGGTCTCTAGAAGAACAGACCATTGCTATTGCTCCTGGTCACCCACTACAGCTTTATGAAAAGATTCCAAGAGTAGTTCTTAAATGTTAAGGGAATATCAGTGATGTTGAGTTTCAATCACCCCATTTTAAGCAAAGAGAAACTATGCTAGCGTATGTGGTTGTTTGAATCAGAATGACCCCCGTGGGCTCACATATTTAAATACTTAGGTCTTCAGTTAGTAAGTGTTGGAGGAGTAATAAGAGGTCTGGCCTTGCTGGAGGAAGCATGTCACTGGGGGTGAGCTTTGATGCTCCACCATCATGGCTTCTAACCCCCTGCTTCTGGAAGCCCAGTTAAAGATTTCATTTATAAGTTGCCTTGGTCATCATGTTCTACCACAGCAATAGAAATGTAACTAGGACAGCATATCTCTAAGCAATTTACAAGAGTGAGGAGCGATGAAAAGTTAGCCTGTGGTTGCTGCACGTAAAGCTGTGTGAGCAGCTCCAGGGCATAAAGAAAAATCTGCCATCAGGACAGGGCCCAGCACATGGCTCATTGTGCCGTGTGTGAATTACCGTGAGGAAGCAGATCTTCTCCTGGGCCCATTTACTGGAACTCAGCCTGGACAGACAGATGGGTCCTTCTTTCCTCTGGGTCTGGACTTCCTCTAAGCAAGGTGAGTAACCCCAGAGCTGTTGTGCCTTCCCTAAGCTGAAATTATACAGGCCTATTGCTTGAGGCCTAGCATCCCTCTCAAGGCAATGGGCAGCAATTGCTATGGTTTGGATTTGGGATACACCCCAAAAGTCCATGTGTTAAAAGTTTGGTTCCAAAGCCCTGGTGCTTTTGGGGGGGGTGAACCCCATAAGCAGTGGAGGCAGTGGGAGATCTTCAGGTCATCATAGAGGATATACCATGGAAGCAAGTTGTAGGGTGCAGCCCTTTTCTACTTCTGTTTCACTTCCTGGCATTGAAGTTGTGTTTCTTGCTCCGCCATGTACTTCCATGAATGCTGTGGAACTTTCTGGGCTTGGAATCCTATTAGAGCATTGAGACCACATTGTTGGAGTCAGTGATGGAAGAGGTCATTGATGGCAGCAATGTCCACTGTGATAGAAATGAAGCCATATATATAGACGGGGAGCCAAAATACTAAACTTGCCACCCCTCCCTGGCAACTTTTACCATCTTGTCTCAAGGACACGGGTGGCACTGCAGAGGATGTGTCTGTCTGTTTGTCCACTGGGGAGGTGTAGCACAAATAATAAAAACCCAGAGACAGATATTGGGGTTCAAACTGAAGATCTGAAAAGCAAAACAGCCAGCTACTAGAGAAGTCTCACCCCTACCAAGGCTGGGTGACTGCAGACTGAGACTTGAGCCTCTGTCTTCCTATCTTCTATTCCCCTCTAGTGCTGGGATTAAAGGTGTGAGCTACTACAACCTGGATCTGTTTCTGCATTGATCTTGTATAGCCCAGGGTAGCCTTGAACTCACAGAGATCTGTCTTCCTCTGTCTCCCAAATCCTGGGACTAAAGGTGTATGACACTACTGTCTAGCCTCTAGTGGCTTAGTTTTACCTTCTGATCTTCAGGCAAGCTTTATTTATTAAAACATGAATAAATATCACTATAGTCCAAGGCTAGCTCCTTCTCTTAAGAGGGCTAAGAATTTGGGGCTGCAGAGATGGTTTGGCAGTTAAGAGCACTTGCAGAGGGCTGGGGTTAGTTTAGAGTGTTAGTTGCAAGGTGTTATAGATAATGATCAGGAAAAAAGCTAAACAAAGAAGATTAGATTCAGAGTTCTTATTTTGAAAAGAAAAAGGGGGAAATGCTGCAGAATAATGCCCTTGTACACTGTAAAGATTTGTCATTCACATTAGTTTAATAAAATGCTTATTGGCCAGTAGCCAGGCAGGAAGAGTATAGGTAGAGCAACCAGACTAAGAATTCTGGGAAGAGGAAAGACAGAGAGTCAGTCATTAGCCAGACGCAGAGGAAGCAAGACAAGAATGCCTCACTGAGAAAAAGTATCAAGCCAGATGGCTAAACATAGACAAGAATTATGGATTAATTTAAGTTGTAAGAACTAGTTAGTAATAAGCCTGAGCTAACAGCCCAAACAGTTTAAAACTAATATAAGATAAGCCACTGTGATTTTCTTGTTCTTTTTTTGGTTTTTCGAGACAGGGTTTCTCTTTAGCTTTGGAGCCTGTCCTGAAACTAGCTCTTGTAGACCAGGCTGGTCTCTAACTCACAGAGATCCGCCTGCCTCTGCCTCCCGAGTGCTGGGATTAAAGTTGTGCGCCACCACCGCCCAGCGCCACTGTGACTTTCTTTGGGACTTAATGACTGTAGGACCGGGCAGGACAGAAACTTCAGTCTACAGGGAGGTGCAGAGAACCTAACTATAATTTTTCTCTTTATAAGCCATTCCTATTTGCAAGATAATTTAGAAAATCTTCCAAATTTCAAGGTTTTAGTCAAGAGACCAGCTACTATTTGCCTCTTCGAGTTTCCTCGTCCCGATGGCCTTGGGGGTGAATGTGCTACAAATATCTGGTGTGGCTAGGCAGGGTCCATTAGCCGTTTGTCATTGCTGTAATAAAACCCATGCCAAGAGCAACATAAGAAAGACTCATAGTTCCAGGAAATAAAAAGCATCGTGGGGGGGGACGACATTGGCATAGCAACTTGAGGTGACTGGCCAGGTTGCATCCGGGTCACAAAACAGAGATGAACACTGCCCTTTCTCCTTGTTTTTTAGCCCAAGACATTCCAGGGGATGGTGCCACCCAGTTAGGGTGGACCTTTCCTCCTCTATTAACCTAATCTAAGAAATTCCTCACATCCATGACCTGAGGTTTATTCCCATGGTTATTATAGATCTGGATGTGTTAACAAGATTAACCATCACGTAGATTTCTTTTATAGGTGATTGCAGCCAATCAAATTAATGGAGAGATGCTGAATCCTTGAACACAGTTCCTTGACTGGGCCCTTGAAGGAATAAAGAAATGACAGACACATTTACAGAAGCTGGGATCACATGGTTTGGACTCTCTCATGGAGAAGACTACAGAACTCTGGATGCTGGAAGCTCAGCATGTTTATTGTATACAGTTAAACAGGGAGGCGGGTTTATTGTAGTCAGCTGAGTGGGGGGGAAGGGTTTGTAGTATACAGCTGAACAAGGACACTGGCTTAGCTAATCGTAACAGGAGCAGTCTATAGGGGAGCAGTCTTCAGGCCATAAATATCCAGGAGGACACAGCTCCAGTGGACACTTTGTGCACGTTGTCATTGGAACTTGAGAGAGGAGGGATGGTTTTCCCCACTCCCATGGTGGATCTAAGGTTTGGGGCTCCTTAGTATGGCTGTGCCCATATTAAACAAACACACATTCATTCAAGGGTTCATTCACTCACTACAGAGATATGAAAAGATAACAACACTCAAGTCTGGCAAGAATGTGGAGAGATAGACACCACCACACATATTACTATGCCTCTCTGGAGAGCCATTGGGTACTTGGTATGTAGTGTACTTTTGAAGAATCTTAGGCTCATGTATCCAGAAGTTCCGTTTCTGTTTAGCTCTATTTGAAGTTTGTAAATGTGGATAAAGAGATACGTATGAAGAAACTTAATCTAGCATCTTTTTTCTGTGATCAAAAATGTTGAAGTACCATTCAGCTGTAGGGAAATGGTCAATAAATTATGTTAAAGTTCCAGGTGGACCATTAAGCAGAAAAAAAAAAAAAAAACTTCCAGGTAAATTCCCAGCGCTGTATCCCCTAGGGAGTCGTAGCCACGGGGCTGCCTGGGCGCGGGGGCGCGCATGCGCGAGTTGGGGCGGAGCCTTGGGCGGCTCTCCCGGCGCCGAAGCCGCGCCCATTTCAAGTCACCCACACGTGATCCAGCGAGCCCGGCTGTGCCCACTGAGCTGCCCAGCCCGGAGGCGAAGCCTCCAGGCTCCTGCGGTGCAGCCTCGGTGACCTGGAGCCCCACGGTGCGCCCGGCGGTCTAGAGTGACCCCGGCCGTGGCGAGGCGTGCAGGGAGGAGCCGGCCCGGGGCCGGACGCTCAGTCCGGGTGCGAGGGAAGTGAGTGCGGGCGCCCCGGGCCGCGGAGGGGGCGGGGGCAGGGGCGGGACCGGGTCGCGGGCGGGCTGCGGCCACTCACACCCCGCTGGCCCGCAGGCTAGCCCCGGCCGGCAGCGCCGAGAGCCCGGGTGGTTCGGAAAGCCTCCCGCTGCACTTGCACTCTGGGGATTTGGAACGGCTCCAGAAAGCGCCGCCTGAGCTTGTTTTCCGAGCACCTGCTGCCGAGTTCGCGCGTGTGTGTATAGGGCTCTGGGGGGTTGAGGGGAGTTCAGCTTTGGGGAGAAGATGAAGTTGAGAACATTTAGGATTTTAGTTGTAGAGATGACCGTACATTAGGTGAAGAAAGGAGATTGTGCATTTTACAAGTCGAGGTCACATCTGTCCCTTAGGAATATCAGAGCCACTATTATTATTGGTTTGTTGGGTTTTTTGAGACTAGTTTTTAGGCTGGCCTCCCCTCCTTCTTTAGGGTGATCTTGAACCCTCTGCCTCCCACTGCTGTTGGTACAGGCTAGTGTCACCAGGCCCAGTATTATTATTTTTTAATTGTTCCGTTTTTCCTAGGCTAGATTTTTGTTTTGGAAGCGTTATTTTCTAAATCATTTACGCTAGATCTCATATAAAATATTTAAAGGCAAACTCACTTGCTTTTGGAAAATAAATATTAAACGGTGTCTTATTTGAGCACATTATATACTTGGCACTGTCGTGGGTGCTTTGGTTAGAAAAGAGCAGTGTGGATGCGGTGCCTGCTTCTTTGTGGGGTAAGAGGAACTCTTGGTCACCGGCAGTGGGACTGCACGTGGGTGCTACCGCTGTAGAAATGAGTATGAAGGATTCTCAAAAGACTAACATACGACCTAGCTGTACAGCTTCTACACCCATGGGTCTAAGCCCTACCGCAGAGATGCATACACATCTGTGCATACTGCTGCATTATTCAAGAAATGGAGCCATCCTAGATGTCTGTCATCAGTGATGGATTTTAAAAGTTGGCACATGTATACAATAGAATTGTACTTTGCCATAAAGGAAAATGAAATCATGACATTTGTAGGAAAGCGGATAGAACTAGAAAGGACCCCGCTAAGTGAAATAAACCAAACTCAGACAAATGCTGGGTTTCTATTGTGTAGATCGTGAACCGTGAATTTTGTTAATTAGTTAACAAATTTAAATTAATTAAATTGTACTATGACAATTTTGTACATGTACACAATGCATTCTGACTGCTCTTGTCCCTTACTCTTTCTTGACTCCCCAACCCCTACCCACTGACAACCCCCCCTTCCCTGCAAAACTCCCACCTTCCTGTCTTTTTGTTTTATGCCCCCTGAGAGTTTTACCAGGACCTTCTATGTGGTCATAGATTTAGAAGGAGTCATTTGAGCCTAGTGGCTCAGTGGTGGATACACAACTGAACAATGTCCCCCTCTCCCAGAATCTATCATTGGCCAATAGTTCAGAAGTAAGGAGCTGGCCGGTGAGCTGCTCCCTGACCCTTGGTTTGACAGGACCTGTCTTCTGCAGGTGCAATGTAGGTTATCAGCTGCTGGGAGCTGATGGACTGCAGGGACTGTGTTGTATCTAGAGGGTGGAATTTCAGAGCACTTCCCTCTGCCTGCTGCCTTTTGAATTCTGTTTGTTCCCTGTCCTACAGTTGTTCTTAAGCCTTAGAAGGGATGGTATCAGCATCTTGCTTAGGGCTGATTCCTCAGCCTTCCTTATCCTCAGCATCTTGAGTATAGCTGTGAGACTGCACTCACCACTACTCTCGGCAAACAGAGGTTTCTCTAGGGCTGAGAGTACCATTTGTATATAATTATGAACATAGATATTAAGAAGGGCAGCTTGACATTTTATCAATTAAGCTAAACAACAGTGGTTAGTTTTGTTGTGGGGTTTCTGTCCTGCCCAGTTCCCTCAGTTGTTAAGTCCCAAAGAAATCACACAGAGGTCTACATAAATGATAAACTGATTGGCCCACTAGCTCAGGCTTCTTATTAACTCTTATAACTTATCTTAGCCCATTATTCTTGTCTATGTTAACCACGTGGCTCGGTACCTTATTCAGTGAGGCACTGACATCTTGCTTCTTCTGTGGCTGGACCAGGACAGCATTCTCTTCCCAGAATTCTCCTGTTCTCATTGACCCGCCTCTTCTTCCTGTCTGGTTGTCCTGCCTATACTTCCTGAATGGCTACTGGCCAATCAGCGTTTATTTAAAATATAATTGACAGAATACAGACAGTTTTCCCACACCACAGTTTCCCTCCAAAGACCTATGACCTCTCCAGGCATGGATTTTGGACAGGTTTTTCAGTACTGGGCATGGATTTCCTCCATGGAGCTGTCCATAAATCCAGTCAGAGAGAGATTAGTTATCTCTATAGCAGTTGTGCCAATATTACACTGGTGGGTACCTCTTGCCTGGCAGGTTGTGGTTAGAGTTCATAGAGTTTCAGCTAGGTAAGCCTTGTCTCTTCTCTCCAGCAGCCTTCATGGCACCAAAGCTAGCCAGCAGGGAGGATGTTTCTGGGTCAGGCCCAGCTTGATGTCTTTGTATCTTGGAACCTTCAGCAGTAGAGTCTTGTCATTTAATTCTGGTGGACAACCAAGAAATGGCAAGAGCCTGCGCTACTATGGGGGCCTCTGTGGCTTCACTGACCAACACTTCCTATGGAAGTGTGGTTTGAATGAGAATGGCCCTGACTGGTTCATATATGTGAATGTTTGGTCCCCAGTTGAGAAGACTGTTTGGGAAGGATTAGGGAGTGTGGCCATGTGGGAGAAGAGGTGTCACTGGGGATGGGCTTTGAGGAGGTTTCGAAAGCCCATGCCATTCCCAGTTTCTTTCTGCCTGTGGATCGGATATAAGCTCTCAGCTACTGCTCCAGTGCTATGCCTACCTGCTTCCTGCCATGCTCCCCGCCGTGGTGGTCATAGCTTCTACCCTCTAGAACCGCGGTAAAGTCTTTTATAAGTTTTCTTAGTCATGGTGTCTTTTCCACAAAAATGGAAAAGTAACCAAGATAGGAGGTGCCCCACACCTGGCACTGAGATTTTCCCTCAATATCTTAGTGCCTTTAGGGCAGTATTAGCTAGTCTTGCAAGTTACCTGCCTTTGAAACTTTGATATTTTTCAGTTGGGCTTCCATATGGCTTTGATACACCCTTTGCTTTGGTTGACACTCCCCTTCCCTCATCTACTCCACTATCCTAGCTTTAACCTTTCTGCCCCAGTATTCCTTCATCTCTTCTATATGTTGAGGAGCCCATGAAACTCTCTCCTCCCTTAACGTCTCCCTATTCCCAATGTCCCCTTTCCAGCCTCCTGGCTTCCACCGATATTCCAAGTTAAACACACAAAACTGAAGAGCTGAAACTCAGGTTCTGGATCTGAATTCTTATATCTGTGCTGGGGGGTGGGGATATGGGGGTCATGAAATTAGGAAGGAGACCAAGAGAAGAGAAAAGCTCAGGAGATGGGAAGACAGTGATAGAATATATGTGACATGAAGCTGGAGAGATGGCTCAGTGGTTAAGAACACTGACTGCTCTTCCAGAGGACCTGGGTTTGATTCCTGACACCCACAGAACAGCTCGTACCTGCCCATAACTCCAAATCCAGGGCCCTCTTTGGGTCTTTGCAGACACTGCGTGCGTGTAGTGTACAAATATGCATGCAGGCAAAACATTCACATACTACACACACACATATATACATACATATATATTTATACGCACACCACAGAAATATATACTATAGACACACACATATGCACCACACACATATATACATATATATTTATATACATACCACACAAATATATACTATAGACACACACATATAAACTATACACACACGCATATATATTACACATAACATGAAGGCAGAAGGGGGTTATTTCCAGAGGGAGGGGTCAGAGATCGGGGAGGAGAGTGGGGAGACTCAGCTAGACAAACTGAAAGATAATGTCACTATGAAGCCATAATTGAATGCTAGTTTTAAAAAGCGAATCTAAAAATTACCTTGGAATAAACAACAGGAATACCAAAGATTTGTAAATAAATATTGCTTAAATTAAAAAAAAAGGAATCAGACCATATGTTTTTATGAGCTATAGACAGGTATTTAGATCTTAAGTCTTTACATTTTGTTTTCGGATAGCACATGGTCTGGCCAATTCTGTTTTCTTGGAATTTTGGTTTCCTCACCTCAGATCTTTTGTGTTTTCATGCAAACCATGACAAGACAGTTTTCAGTACAGACACATTTTGAATGAGACCTTGGGGGGGTTTAACCCCCATCAATATGTAGTTGTGTTGCAAAGCAAGTAACCTTGGCTCTCCTGTGGAGGGAGCAGCTGACACAGTTCAAGATGGAAATGTTTGAGTTGAGAGGAACAGGTTTGAAGTGAGGCAGGGAGTCTGTTGGGATGGCTGTGCTGGCTGTGATTGGCAGCAGAGATACTCCTGTGCTTTCTGTTTCATCATCTCCTCCAAATTATCCCAGGTAATATTATCCCTAAAAATGGGAACAGAGGCGCTTTCATTGGGTAGATTCCTTTGCACAGACTTGGATTTCCAGTTCCTGGGATGGCATGTAACTTTGACCTGTTTAAAAACACGCAGGCTGTTTGACGCTGTGTGAGGACCATGGTGAAGCTGGTTCACACACTGGCAGATCACGGTGATGACGTCAGTTGCTGTGCCTTCTCGTCTTCCCTCTTGGCTACCTGCTCCTTGGACAAAACCATCCGCCTGTACTCCCTAAGTGACTTCACAGAGCTGCCACACTCCCCGCTGAAGTTTCACACCTATGCAGTCCACTGCTGCTGTTTCTCACCCTCAGGACACATTTTGGCATCATGTTCAACAGACGGTACCACGGTGCTGTGGGGTGCGCACAGCGGACAGCCCCTGGCAGTGATGGAGCAGCCCGGTGGCAGCCCTGTGCGTGTTTGCTGCTTCTCCCCGGACTCTGCATACCTGGCATCAGGGGCCGCTGATGGATCTGTTGTTTTGTGGAATGCACAGTCATACAAGTTATATAGGTATGGCTGTTTCAACCCTGCCTGGCTTGACTCCTGTTAAAATTAAGTTTTACTTTTTATTGTGGTAAAATAGACATAGAGTTGACCATTTTAGTTGAAACTAAAGTGCACTAGAAATCATGGCCTTTATGTTAACAGTGAAAGTCATCTAACGCTCTTCCTGCTTGGTGTCTACAGAACAGGAGGGCCAGCAGAACAGGAGGGCCAGCTGGCCAAAGATGGTGGTGCCTTTGTGGTCTCAGAGCTGAAGAAGGCAGTGCTTTTAAGTGGTGATGGAGGGTTGACCAGGTTTAACCAGGCAGCTCAGAATGAATGTAGGCTCTCTCTTTTCTAGAAATGGGTGCCTGCGGTTAGCTAGCCAGGTTCATGATTTCCACCTCTGTGGCACAGCTTCCTTCCTGCACGTGACTACTTCTGCACTAACTGCAGAGTCCTTGCCAGTTTGTTTTCCTACCTGAGGAACCGTGTTGCCAGGGCAGTGCTTTTGCCCTCTCTTCCCAGGAGAATCACTGTTACCCACATGTGGTTTTTTTTTTTTTATTTAGAGTTGGTTTGAAGATGAGGCACATGGCCTTATTATCTGAAAGATTTTAATACAGAAAGAAATTGAATGTGCTTTTTATTATAATAGCGTGCCTTTCCAGTAAAAAGCATTCTGTATATTTTAAATATGGCCATTGTTACTCTTGGTTGTTTTTTGCTTTTTTACATTTTGGGGTTTTAACGTGCTCCTGTTGACCGGCTAGAGACATGAGGATTGTAGCGACTCTGGTCCTCATGAGCTGGTTTCAGCTGATATGTTTCGGTGCTCCCTGTACTCCACCAAGAATGTGTCGGCGTACAGCATCTGACGCTTTATTTTGTAGGCATCGGTCACCCGTTCTAGTCCTGTTATAGGCAGCTGTCCTTTCAAACGGGACTGTAACATAAAGAACCTCACCTCCTGCTTGGCTTTGTTTCAGATGTGGTAGTGTCAAGGATGGCTCCCTGGTGGCCTGCGTGTTCTCTCCTGACGGAAGCCTCCTTGTCACCGGCTCCTCGGGTGGAGACTTAACAGTGTGGGATGACCGCATGAGGTGTCTGCACAGCGAGAAAGCTCATGACCTCGGAATTACCTGCTGTGACTTTGCCCCGCAGCCCCTTTCTGGTTGGTTAGCCCACCCTCTTCAGCACTAGATCCCTGTGTGTAACTCCTCTGACTTGGTCCTTTGAGGGTTCATTTCATCATTAGGATTGAGAGTCTGTGCATTCTATTACGGAATCATCCTTTTCCTCTCTTTAAATCAGAATGAACTGTGAAGAGCTATTATATGAAAAAAAGTCTTTTTTTTTTGTATAGGACAATTCTGCTTGTTACTATAGATTCAGATTTTTTGAATATGGATTTTTTTCACAGACTTAACTGTTGCTTTTACCGTCTTTTTTTTTAAAAATTGAAATTGGGATAAAAGTTGGAAATTTTCCTTTTTCTTTTCCTTCTTTTGGTTTTTTTTAAGACAGTGTTTCCCTGTGTGGTCCTGGCTGTGCTGGAATTCACTTTTTAGACCAGGCTGGCATTGAAATCAGAGATCTGCCTGCCTCTGCCTCAGAGGTATACCACCACCATGCCTTAGAAATGGTAATTTTGCCAGGCGGTGGTGGCGCACGCACTCAGGAGGCAGAGGCAGGCAGATCTCTGTGAGTTCGAGGCCAGCCTGGTCTATGAGAGCTAGTTCCAGGACAGGTACCAAAGCTACAGAGAAACCTTGTGTCATAAAACCAAAAAAAGGAATGGTAATTTTACAAACTGGGAAAAGGTTGAAGAGATAAAGTTGATAAGGAGCTTGCTGACGGGACATGTGGGTCTCCAGCACCACAGGCAATCCAGACTCAGTGGTGTGTGTGTGTGTGCTCCCGAAGTCTCAGCACTGGGAGAGCCCAGGGAGGGTCTCTTGGGCTTGGCAGACACAGCCTAACCCGATCAGCAGGGTCCAGATTGAGAGAACTTGTCTCACAAACTGTGGGAAGCAGTTGAGGAAGCCGCTTGATATTCACCAAACATGCATGTACACACACCAAACTGGAAATAGAAGTAACATTTTGCCTTTACTAATTTAATCTTCCAAAAACTTATTAAGATGTTTGATAAGATAACTAGTTTTTTAAAAGGATGGAACAAGAACTTCTGGCTTAACTCTTGGTTTTAAATAGAGACATAGGATTGAACGGTTAGCCTTGCTCATCTTCATTGCCTGTGTTAGAGGTGAAGTTCTGCTGCCTCTGTCCTCTCTAGTCTTGTCATCAGATCAGAGCTATCTATGGCAACAAAGGGGCCATACAAGTAAAATTAAACTTTTTCTAGTGGATGAATATATTTAACCCATTATCTATAATGTTGTTTGAATGATAATAGATATAAATTAACAGAACATTTTCCCTTTTATTATACCAGCATTCTCAAGCTATGGGTTGTGACCCCTTTGGCAAACCTCTATCTCCAAAAATATTTACAGTTCATAATGGTAGCAAAATTACAGTTATGAAGTAGCAACAAAAATAATTTTATGGTTGGGGGGTCACCACAACACAAATAACTAACTGTATTAAAGGGTCACAGAGGAACATTGAGAACCATTGTTTTAAATGAAGTCTTTGAAAATTGGTACGTATACCCTGGGGTTCGGTACCCACACGTGACTGTCTGTGCTGTGAGCAGCTTGGACAGACAGAAGACAGAGGGCTTTGGCATTCCCCTGACTCCAGAGCCCTCAGTGGCTCAAGCGCGGTGAAGGACAGATCTCAGACTCCCAAGGCACAGTCTCTAGGTGCCCCCTAGCACGCTGCCCCCAACGTTATTGAAAATCAGCCCTGGCTGCATACATCCTCTGCCACACAGCCCTCCTCCATCCCTTGACTGTGTTGAATTTGTTTTTCGAGCAGTTTCGAGGTGTGGTCCCTTCACCTCGACAGACACCAGACCTTGACTGGTGAGGAGCGCTTGATTAGCTGAAGTCCTTTCTCTTCTAACCTTTTAACATTATATATCGGTTAATAGATTTTTTTTCCTTGAACCCTTTCTTCTTTTAAATTCTCTACTCAGTTTAGTTAAGCATTTTAGTCTTTTGATGATCGTCCTGTGCTGTTTTATTCCCAGGATGGCTTATAACACACAGGATCCATGTTGCTCATTTTTGTGCTCCCTTTCTCCACACCTTTGAGGCACTCACTTGTTGGGAAAGAGTGTTAAGAAGAGTCACACTAACGTAGGCAAGGACATTTCAGAGCAAGCACAGCGGGGTGGGAAGACCATTCAGCTTTTACCCTACACAGGGGGATGACCTTGTCTCACCTCTGAAAGGGAAGAGTGCCACGTTTCAGGAGTGCCTGGCGTCGGGAGGGCAGACAGACAGTCACACAAGGCTTTCACAAGACGGTGCGCTAGCCATCGTTGATAGGAAACAGTATTTCTCACACATTGAGTCATGGATGAATTGTATAAATGTGGAGGAATTTAGATTTCTTTTTGCACAAGGGGATAACCTAAAAACAACATCATTTTACTAGACAATTTAAAGAAGGACCATTCTGGGTAGAAAAAAAAGTTTATTGGGTAACAGACTGCTGATCTGCTTCCAAGAACAGAGGATCGCTGCTTGGTGGGAAAGTACAAAGATTATATATGATAGTCAGCAGGATGGGGATTAGTCCAGGAGACACATAATGAGATTCTAAATTCTTGAAGAAAACATTATCTAGTGACTTCTGAGATGCCAACTTGATTTGATTAATTTTCCTAAACTGCATAATATTTTCTACCAGATCAGTTGAATTGATATGATTTTTACATTTTTGTAATTCAAATTCTCCTCGTGGTCAAATCTATTGGAAAATAAGTTCTCACTAGTATTCCATGTGCATTACAGCAGGCTTTCAAGAACTCAATCCTTGAGAAGGCAGTTATGTTGGGTGTGATTAACCATTTAACATTCTTAAAATAACTGACTTCTAATCTTTTTTTTTTTCTTTGGTTTTTAGAGACAAGGTTTCTCTGTGTATCTTTGGCTGTTCTGGAACTAGCTCTGTAGACCAGGCTGGCCTCGAACTTACAGAGATCTGCCTGCTTCTGCCTCTGCCTCCTGAGTGCTGGGATTAAAGGCATGCACCACCATGCCTGGCTAAAAGGACTTTTTTTTTTAAAACAGCAAATTCAGAACAAAGTTATAATCCTATGTGATACCTATTTAGAAGAAATTTTGTAGCCATTTTAGTAGTTTCATTGTCTCAAATATTCATTGTTTACATGGCATAGATGAGTCCCATTAGCAAATCTCTGCAGAATCAGAACTTTCTGGCTTAAATGTTTTACCAATTCTTTGTGTTTGTTTCTCTAACTTGCTGTTTTTAGGTGGAGAACAAGGCTTTCAGTTTTACCGATTGGCATCATGTGGTCAGGATTGTGAAATCAAACTCTGGTTTGTTTCTTTTACCCGTGCCTTAGGTATGTTTCCACTGTGTAAATTGTTTGTGACCTATGTAAGACTTTCATCTTTTTTTTTAACTTAAGATACTCTGGATATTTTACATGATGGTAAAAATCTGGTCTAAGAAACTTAATGAGTTGGATGTTGTGGCACACACTTTAAATCTGATAGTTTAGGAGATGGAGGCAGGAAGGTAAGTACTTTGATAGCAATTTCAGCTCTGTAACATGGACAAGGCCAGCCCAAGCTGTCCCAGACCCAGCCTCAAAAGCAAAGCGAAACTTTGATTGGATGTAAAAGCCTGCTGTCCACGGCTGTCTCTGACCACACCTTGCTTCTTTCACCTCCTTGCCTGCACGCTGTAGGGAACCACCCAGCACTTGACTTAGCTTTGACTCTTTCAGGGGTTTCCCTACTCTTGGGAAATGCTATTTACATGACCTCTGCGTTTCTTTATTGTGGCTGCTGTTACTCCTCCTGCTTGGTCTCATTGTCCTGGGCGGCCCTTCAGTCAGGACATGCGTGGTGGTCCACTTTGGCCCCAGTGTTCCTTTATAGTGTCTCTCTAATGATTCTTTTTCTCCTGTGCTCTTTCTGAACCTCCGTCAGTTGGATGTGGGACCCCCTTGAGTTGATTCTCCCTCCCAGCCACACTTTTCAGTCTGTTGAATCTGTATCTTACTTTTTTCACTCTTTGAGGAAATCCTTTACTTTTAATCTTTTGAATCAATCTCATCCATTTCTAAAAGTTCATCTTTATGGCATTTCATTTTTTCCCAAGGTTACTTATTGGGGCTGGAGAGATTGCTCAGTGGTCAGGTGTGCTTACTTCTCTTGAAGAGGTCCTAAGTTCAGTTTCTAATACCCATGTAGGATGCTGACAGGTTCCCCTGTGGGCACCTATGCTCACATGCATGTATCCACACAGATGCTCATGTGTTATATAGTTAAAAATTAAAATATAGCTGGGTGATGGTGGCGGCACGTCTCTTTAGTCCCAGCACTCGGGAGGTAGAGGCGGATCTCTGTGAGTTCAAGGCCAACCTGCTCTATAGCATGAGTTCCAAAACAGACTCCAAAACTACAGAGAAATCCTGTCTCGAAAACCAATGTGTGTGTGTGTGTGTAAATAAAAGTTATTTCTTATTATGAGAGTGGGGCACACACGGTATGTGTGTAGAGGCCACCATGGAGAACCATGGAGTTGGTTTTCTGCCTCCGCTTGGGTCTAGGCACCGAACTCCACTCATCTGGCTTCTGTGGCAAGCACCTTTACTCCAAGCCATCTCAATGGCCTTCAGTTTCCCTGCTATAGCTGGTTTGCTGCTGTTGTTTTAATGAGCGAGAGAAGGAAGAATGTCCCCCAAATGTCCTTCTGTTCTCATAACCTCTGGGCTTTGCCTTTGCTTGCCTGGATCTTTCTCATTCACACTGTTCCCTTCTCCAGATGCCCAGTGACACTATCTGTTTCCATCTAGAGATCTGACAGTGAGGCTGTTGGGAGCTCCCAGCCCACAAGGCCTGTGGGCTGAAGTGGTGTGTTTGCCTTTGGGGGAGGGAGCTGAGGGCAGATGGAGCTCGTCGACCACCATTTTCCTTATACAGGTTTATCCTGGGGAAGATCGCCTCCCTTGTGCAGCATATTGTTGGGCAGGGGCTGGGAGGGATTGAGATGGACAGTGAGTGTTTCCTGTTTGGACTCTGAGGTAATTGTTGTTTCTGACCTTGTTCCTTGGCTGTTGACGGTCCTATCTGAAAGCTTTGCCTGGGGCCGAATATCTCTTCACCTTTAGCCCCTGCACTGAACTCTGGGCTGTCTTCTCTGAGCTGTCTATCCGTTGACCTGTTTTCTGACCTTCCACAATTGGGTTCAATTTCTTGCAGATGCCTCCTTCCCAGGAACTTCTGTATGCATTCATATCTTGATGATTCATTATCATTTAAGGATTCTGAAGCTTTGTGGTCGTACAACTTTTTGATCCATGTGCCTCAAAATGGGGTGTCACTTGTTACCTAATAAGCTTTAGCTAGAACACAAACCACGATTTTGTCATGGATTGTACTAGAATGTAGGGAAGAGATTGCGAGGAAACGAGACTCTGCCTATGTCAGTTTACATGGAAAACCCTTTTCATTTATAACACAGTGGGGAGGTGGGACTACTGCCTTCTCAAGTCTATCTTGGTAAGAAATACAAATATAGTCATGTGTGTGGGCATCGTCAATACAATTAGCTTGAGATTGTTCAAAAGGGAAACCTGCAATACCCCATAAACTATCTTCACATCGCTCTGAGAAACATGAATGACCTCTTAAGTGTGTGGGGAAAGCCTCTTTAGACAGCATCTGTCGCTGTTACCTTTGGCACCTTCCTCAGCTTGATGGTATTGTGGGGCCCAGGCAGGCCTGGGTCCTGGACTCCCTGAGCAGTCATAAGTAGCTGACTTCCGCTCTGTTTGACTGTGGGGATGAAAGCTTGAAAAGTTCACCTTGTGTTCTGGGATTTGTCGCTGTCTTATTGCTCTCTGCTCTCCCAGGTAAACATGTCGGTCCCGCTTTGAGTTGAAGCCTTTGCTGTTCTTCTATAGAAACTCGGTGTCTGGTTAAATATTTGATGTCTGACACTGCAGCAGAGATCTTAAGATCTCACCACTCCATAACTTCTTGTGCTTACTTTTACAAGTTGGCATCAGAACACACAGAATTCTGTTTACTTTTAAGAGAGTTGTGTCTATTTTCAGTAATTCTAAAGATTTTATGGTTGTACTTTTTCCCCCTTTGCTTTTGAGACAGGGTTTCTCTGTGTAACAGCCCTGCCTGTCTTGGAACTTACTCTGTAGACCAGGCAGGCCTCAAACTCACAGAGATCCACCTACCCTCTGCCTCCTGAGTGCTGGGATTAAAGGCGTGCGCCACCATATCCGGCTGTGGTTGGACTTTCTAAGAGAGGTGTAGATACTGTAGAGTTGTAGAATGTATAAATACCATTAATTTATGTACAGAAAGAAAAATGTTTTGGTAATGTCAGATTTTACGAAGTGCAAGCACTTGTTTTGATCTTCCCAGGTGCTAAAATTATGCATACTTCACATCTTTAAAATTTTTAGTGATTATAAAATTGCTCTAGCCTAGTCTTTGCAGGGCACATCGTTTTTAAAAAGTCTGTCATTGGCAACACTAATTGGATTTAATGGATTGTGAGTGTGTGTGTGTGTGTGTGTGTGTGTGTGTGTGTGTGTGTGTGTGTACTATAGAGTAGACTCAGGGCTACATCCCCAACTATTACTGAGTTTTGAAACCATCTCAAACCTTCATTACAGTTATCTGATATCTGTATGGATACCCAAGCTGCATGAAGATTTTTATGACTTAGTCTTTTTGTTACCCACATTATTGAAGAACAGGAATGAAATAGCTTTGACTTAAAATAAATTGTAAGCATTATCAACTTACTAATTTTCTCACTTTGTTAATTACAGGCTTCGAATTAAAATACAAAAGTACGCTACGTGGACACTGTGCTCCTATTCTGGCTTGTGCTTTCTCCCACGATGGACAGATGCTTGTGTCAGGGTAAGTGATCTCTGACTAAACCGCCAATGCTCCAGAGGCACCCCATGTCGTCGTCGCCTGGGTGACATTCAGCTGTTTATTGTGTGAGCACGCACGTGCCACAGTTACGTGTGCGGAGGTCAGAGCACAACTTGTAGGAGCTACTTCTCCCCTTCCACTGTGTGGGCTCCAGGGCTTGAACTCAGGTCAGCAGGCTTGGTGCAGTCATCCTTACCTGCTGAGCCATCCCACCAGCCCAGTGTTTTTCTCTTCTTTTGTATCTTCTAAATTTTAGCCATTGAGTGGTAGGGTGCTACCTTGGCTTGGTTAGTTTGTATTTCCCCTCAGAACAGTGAAGTCAGAACTTCACTGGGATCTATTTCAGCATCGGATATGTTTCCCCTGCATCTCAGGATGATCTCGTGTGAATTCCAACTTAAACCTTGCTTTGTTGCAACAGATAGGCTGGGTGTTTTATATAGTGAATTGCTGTAGAGAAAGTTACTTTTCAATCTCATCATTTTGGATGTGATTCATATTTTTTTCTTCTAGATGTTAATAAAACTTTTAGTATGTAGCTTCCTGTACATTCAGGTGGTTTCCTGTGCATTCACTTAGGTATATCTACACGTGGGCTTAATTTTAGCTTGCTAGGAAGTTTTAGGAAACAAATTAGGGGGAGGGCAGGGAGGCATGTGCTCTGTGTGAAAACCAGAGGAAACTACAAGAGTGGCTTCTCTTCTTTTACGACATGGGTATCAGGGATTTAGCTCCTCATGTTCTCAGACTTTCTTTGAATCACCAGCTCCCAAATAATGACATGGAGACTTATTAAGTATGAAAGCTTAGCCTTAGCTTATTCCCAACTAGCTCTTAATAGTTAGCCTGTTTATATTAATCTGTAATCTTCACGTGGCTCATTACCTTTCCTCCATACTGTACATCTGACTTCCTCTACAACTCGCTGACAAAATCAGCCTCTTTTCTTCCCAGAATTCCTGTCTCTGCCCAGAAGTCCTGCCTATCCTCTCCTGCCTAGCAGTTTGCTACTCAGCTCTTTACTAAACCAATCAAAAGGTGTCTTTCACACAGTGTGAAATATCCCACTATATCCTCAGGCTTGGCAACCTCTTTCTTCCTCCTTCCCCTCCTCCTCCTTCCTCTTCTTCCTTTCCCTCCCTCTCCCTCTCCCCCTCCCCCTCCGTCTCCTCCTCCTCCTTCTTCCT